>CM075214.1:15970381-16034174 GCA_037577465.1 Liposcelis bostrychophila | reverse complement strand
AAGTGGGAGGTTTTCATATGCATGTACACATATACGTTTAATCGAAGAGTGCAAAGTTAACCCCGGGTACGGTACGAGTAGATCAAATAACGTAGAAAAACTGTATGTTATTTTTAGGACTTTTCGTCTATTAATATTGCTTATTACAATTTAAACGTTGCTGTCTCGTTTCCAATTTATAAACCAAAGAGAAAAAAATAAAAATAAAACACCTTTGAAAATGAAAAAAAGAGTCTACTCAGTAATGTGTCCCTTATTTTGGCAATCTTCGAATTTCAAACCGCTTACCCGCAAAAATGTTTCTCCTTGGTGTACTGATAAACCCGAATTTTTTTTAAATTTTTTACTCGTCGGGAAAGCGTGGCAACTTGAGCTAAAAGTTCCAGAAAATTGCCATTTAAAAAAAAAAAAAAAAATCGACAATTTTTTTTTTCAAAAAAATATGGTTGTTTATCGGAAATTTTCCGTAGATTACGAATCTGAAGTCCGTTTTTCTTATATCTTATCCGGTTTTTGAACTGAAAGCTAAAACATGGCAAAAAAAAAGTGGTAAAGCGACAAAACATACAAAGTCTTCAGTTTCATTCGTATTTCAGTCTCTGGCTCAAAAACCGGACTAGATATAAAAAAACGAATTTCAGATTCGTGATCTACGGAAAATTTCCGATAAAAAAACCACATTTTTCGAGACAAAAAAAATTGTACATTTTTTTTTTCTTATGGCAATTTTCGGAACTTTTAAGTCCAAGTAGCCACGCTTTCCCGTCGAGGGAAAAATTTGAATGCCACTTTGGCTCTGATGTTTTAAAAAGCTTTAGAGAGAAAATTGCTTGTATTTGATTAATTATGAAATCAGATTGTTGGACAAACCTGAAATTGATTTTTTTTTTAAAGAAAATTGATTTCAGAATGATAATTCTATTGCTTTTTCTTCACTTAAATTATTCACTCCAAAAATATAATTAAGCACGAAAAGCTGACAAAGTTAAAGACATTACTGATTGATTTCTACTGTTTCTGCAATGAGGTTTAGGGGAGTAAAAAATTTTAATAAAAATCGAGTTTATCAGCACATCAAGGAGAACCATTTTTGGGGGTACGGGATTTGAAATTGGAAAAAAATGCAAAAAAATGCAAAAAAATGCAAAAAAATGCAAAAGCAAGGTATACCCAATATGTCCAGGTTCCAATGAGAGCTGTAGTCGTCAACAAATGAAATGAAAAAAAAAAATTCGTTTTTATTTTTTCTTACTTTAAAAGAACCCCACACAGAATAACAGGAATTTGGGCACCGGTTGAAGTTTACAAAAGAAAAACAAAAACAAATGGAATTTCATCCAGTGCCCAAATTCCTATTATTCTGTGCGGGGTTCTTTTTCCATTTTAAACTCAAAAATCGAAATTTTCTGTCTTTCTTTCGTTGGTTACCCGTTTTTAAGGTTGTCTTCAGGTGAATTTGAGGTTCTTAACTGATCGTTCTCCTGCAACTTAAACATGTGGGGAATGTTCCTCTTAACATTCTACACAAATTTTGTGACACGAAAATTCGCTTTTATTAACAATTAAAATGTTTTTTAACGATTTACCAAAAAATATCTTCAAAAATTGTAAACATGCTAATGGTTTGTTTATAAACATTCGACTTTTTTTTGGGATGAATCTCAAAAAAACACCATAAATGATAAACGGATCAAAATTTCATGTCATCAAAAGTTGTGTAGAATGTTAAGAGGAATATTCACATAATTTTAAAAAAATTATTCGACTCCAATTAAATTTTTGTAGGCGGAAAAACCTTTCTACAAAAATAAACAAGGTTCCGCCTATGTTTAAGCTGCAGGAGAACGATCAGTTAAGAATCTCAAATTCACCTAAAAAACCTCCTTAAATTCCAATTTTAACGATATCTTGCTTTTTGTATTTGTTCTACTGTTTGAACCAAAATGGCGCCCAAAAGTTGTCTGAAATTTTTTTCCCAGACATCCAACTACGTCCGATTCAGAGATTCCTCCCGGGATTTCCCGGGATCCCGAGTTTTTTTTTTCCCGAAAAATTTCCCGGAAACATTTTTTCTTAACTAATCCGGAATCCCGCTCCCGGGAATCAATTTTTCTCATTTTCGAGAATCCGGGATCGAAAAGTTTTTTCCCGGAATAATATAAATTTTATCAACTTTTTGACCATTTATAACATAAAATTTTCAATATTTCAGGAAAAGGTTATAAAAATCAGAGATTTTTTTTCATAATTTGCCTAAAGCGTGCCCTTCAAACAACATAGTAAATTTTTTTCCTGCATGGTTCCGCTTATTTCCGAACTTGGTTCCAAAAAATTCGGAAATCAGGGTTATTTTTTTTTTCTTTTCGCCTTCAAAATAAATTCTCGGTTTTCCCGGGAAGTGAAAAGCCAACCAAAACGGGAATTCTCGTTCCCGAGATTAATTTCTTTTTTCAAAAACGGGAATTCCCGATTCCCGGGAATGAAAAAACGTCGGGAATTTGAAGTCTTTAGTCCGATCATCCAGTTCTGCTTTAAAATATTAAAAATTCAGACAAAAATTAAGCTGTTGCCTATTGGCAGGGTATTTCGCTTATAACAGAAAAACGGCCACCAATCAAAGATCATTCCTAGCAAACTCTTAAATAAAAAAAAAAAATAAATAAAAATAAAAAAAAATTCCGAATCGCGAACAGATCACTGCGACAGAAGGTTACATCAGGCAACAATAACACAAAATAACTACAAATCGAATCACACCTTCGGAGAGTTAATCTCAATAAAAATCTTCGGTTTTGACAGTTTTACCGAAAAAAGAAAACCTCCCATCTCAGGAGCCGGGGCGTCAAATTTAAAAAATTAAAAAGTAAGCGCTAAACTTGGCGATCCCGTAAAAGGAACGAACGGCTGATCTTCTGCTTTCAAACACTGGCTTCAGGGTGTAGAAATCGACACAAAATTCTACAACTTGTTGCATGCACTTAAAAAGAAAAAAAAAATTTAAATAAAAATAAAAAAATTTAAAAAAAAAACTGCCGACCGCAGAATATGTAAAATCTAAGCACTCTCTCAATAATATGAAAAAAACTAGCAAAATTGAAAAGTAAAACCATGAGTTGCGAGGGTGCAAAATCCACTTTTCAACTGCAAATATTATCCAACCTTACATGTTGTCAAGCCTGTTATGTATGCTTATATCCAAAAGGCAACAAATTATGAGGCTAGTTTTTTTTTTTTTTTTTACACTTTTTAAGGTAATAATATCAAACGGACGTCTTAATACTGAATTCAATTTCATAATATTAAAATTAAACTAGTTTTCACCATTTCTACCATCGATCAATCAGTCCATCTTTAATTCATTCATTCATTCATTCCCAAGCATAACTCAAAAAAAAAAAAAAAAAAAAAAAAAGACTTCGAGATGGAAAAAAACCCCCTTCGATTCGAATCGTGGTCAACTTATTAATAAATTTTTTTTATTATTTATTTATTTATTTTTTCACGTACTTATTCACCGGTGCGATTTTTTAATAACTCATGGCACGGAACTATGAATTCAATTTCACTCATCATATGATTAATCCCATTTCGAAATACATATTTGAGACAGTTAAAAGAAGATCCTACTTCTCTTTTTTTACTTGCACTTTGTTCGTGTAATTAAAGAAACGTCTAATTGCAGCTATCGCCAATCTGATTATTAAAGACTTAAAAAAAAAAAAAAAAAGAAATGGCCGGCCATTCGCAGGCAACAATGAAACGGGTGAATTATTTTTTATCGCGGCCCTTTCGCACCAAAAAAAAAAGAAAAAAAAATTAAATCACGAATTGATTTTTGTCAATTTCGTACATAGGAAACCAATCACATATTTTTGTTTCTTTTTATGGAACCAGTTTTTTTTTTTTTTTTTTTAAATGATAGAATTTTTTCGATAGACCTACATTTGCTAATTGTTTAATGGAGTCCTTCATTCGTGAAATGTAATATTATCAGTCGAATGATCATAATCATTATACTCAGAAAGCATGCAATGTTGTTATATAGAAATTGAAATCAGATCCGTTTATCACGTCGTATTTTGGATTAGTTGAGGTTAACTTATATATCTTTTTAATAAAAAAAATAATAATAATGATAATTCCATTGTATAGACTCTTTTTTTCAGATCCCACAAAAATTCTTCATTGTTCAACAATAAAAAAAATCCTGACAAGTTAATAATACATACTTAAGGACCCAAGGAAAAAGTATTACACATCAGAAAGTGAAAGAAATATAAATAAATATTTTTATAAAAAAATTTTTTTTTAAAAAATCAAGAAAAATTATATAACGAAATTATCCTGAAAATATTTCCGAAAGGAATATAAAAAAAAGATTGATTTGGCATTTCACGTCTGCTTTCTTGATTTAAATTAATTTCGATTTTTATAAGCGGATGTTAATTGAGTTCACTTATTAAGGAACCCATACCGGCAACATTTTTATGGCTCCCAGAGGGACGGGAACGAAGCCTGTGGTCATTTTGCGAAAAAAAAGTTGCTAGATTAAATATAAAAAAAATTATAGAAACCAGTTATAAGTATCAGGATTATATATTTTATATACTTTTGCTCATTACGATGTCGTATATTTCAATTTTTTTTTTTTGACTTGGATGGATGAGAGATCGGGCGTTTTGCAGTATGTCAAACCAAAAGCATTTGCCTATCGTTTGATTTCTCTTTTAAAAAGTGTAATTTAGAAAAAAAAAAAAAAAAAAAAAAAAAATAGAGAAGTCCAAAGAAGCCCCGAGAAATTTCATTCTCAACATAATTTTTAAAATTTATTGCTAATATGAATCCTGTTCGAGAATGATTTGAAAATTAAAAAAGAAAAAAAAATGAATAATAATAATACATTAAATCGATGACTATAACACTTAAAAACCAAAAGTTATTCCGATGAAAATGTAAGCGACAGATTAAATTTAACGCTCGATAAATTCCCATGACAAACGACTATGACCACTAAAAGGCAATTTGCCTAATATTTAATGGTTACTTATGCAAATATAATGGACAACAATTAAAAAAATTTTAAAAATAAAAGAAATTCAATTGGCTCTCTAAACGGAATGAACTCCGTTAAACGATCCAAATTTTTCCATGAAGTTTTTACCAAAAATAGCGCATTTGAAAAGTCCAAAAAAGAACCGCCATTCTTTGTTTATCCAACCGTTTGTTTGTTAATTTTCCAGGATCCCTGTCACCAAATGGGTGGCCATGGAATTTTATTTGTTGGCCACCGACTGGTCACTTCTCTCACGGTCGGTTTTCTTTGCATATTAACAATGAAAACCATTTAACTTTTTCAATAAAACCATCCTTAACAATCAGACTGGGGTACGGGGGCATATTCCTACGTAGGACTACGTTTTTGGGGTTATGTCCTAATATTGCTAAACAATGAAACGATTTAAAAATTTTAAGGCAATTTTTTTTGGTCAAAAAATTCGAATTTTTTGATAAAAAAAAGGTCAAAAGTTGAAAAAAAAATTAGTCAAAATTTTAATTAAAGTCTTCGAAGTTAAAATTTTAATATTAAAGCACTGCTTTAGTGCCGCTTTTCCATTATGGCTCAAAATTAATTTTCTAGAATCAATTTTCAAAATTTCCGGAAGTACTGTGCTTGAAATATTTTATGGATTTCTAACCCAAGATTTAAAAACGGAGTCGGCCATTTTTACTACATTATTGCGTTATTTTTTTATTCTTAATGCATGGTCGAAAATTCATAGCATAACTGAAGCACAGTACTTCCGGAAATTTTGAAAATTAAGACAAAATTTTGCATTGTCGACAATTTTGCATCAATTATAAATTGATACATATGTGCACATGATATGTATCAATTTTTGATACCCCAAAGGTTGAAAAGGAATTCGCAGGTGCTTTTTCCGGTAAGAAATGAAAACAAGATCTGCCAAAAGAAACAAATGAACTCCATTTGAAAAAAAAAAAAAAAAAATAGAAAAGCGGCCTTTCCATAAGTTACTCCACAACTATCATTTTAACAAATTCTGTACATCAGTCCAGAACTAGAACAAGTCCTTTCACAAATTGCAGCTTCTTATTTCAAACCCGACTTTATAAAACATGTACAGTCTCAATAGGTGGCAGCGCTGATTTGTGTCTTCTGCTCGTATGTTGTGAAGTAAAGCAGAAAAGTTAGCCCCACGATCATACATACAGGTCAGGCAACTGCTACCTTAAAAAGTGTCCCCCGAGTTTGAAGCAGAAGAATAGTTCCAAGTTTGTCCGATAAATGGCTGGAGCTGTAGTTAGGGAATCACGTGATATGTCCTCCATCCAATCAATACTTTCAAAACACTTTTTTTTATGATTGCTGCCAGAACACGTGATTCCCTAACTGCAGCTCCAGCCATCTATCGAGCAAATTTGGAACTATTCTTCTGCTTGAAACTCGGGGGACACGTATGTCCATATGAGGGATACCCGAGTTGCCTGACCTGTATGTAAGATTGTGGTCCGCCGGCAGAAGACGCTAATTACGGTCAGCAGCACTTGAGGCTGTGTATGCAAGCTTGTAAAGTCGAGTTTAAAATAAAAAGTTTCAGTTTGTCAAAGAACTTGGTCTAGTTCTGCACTGAGGTACAGAATTGGTTATCGTCAGTTTAAAAATTTGTGAACATTTTAAGTTAGAAAAATAAATATAATTCATAAGCTTGAAAAGTTGAAAGCAAATGTCAGTCTATGCCTTCCGCAAAAGGTCACAATTTGTTTTTTCTAGGGAAATAACCTAAACTGATGTTCATCATCAACAAAAAATGAAGTTCCTATGATTAACTTTCAACCGTCAACAAAGATAATTAGAGATTTTGTATGATTTATGTATAGTCTATGCTGCATTTAGTCTACAAAACGCAACATAGACTATCAAGTCCTTAAACCTATTTCGATTGTGAATACAGCATTGTGCACGTCTATTTTGACTGTTTTTACAAATCATGTGACCACATCTTTACAAGCTCGTGTCGACGTAAACTTGTGGTAACTTGAATTCTAAAAACATTTAAAATAGACAATCTGCAATAGGGTGACGCTTAAGAAGCCTAAGTCTGAATTTAATGGAGGCCAATCGCTCAAATGATTCGAAAAAAATAAAAAACTTAGTAGCCAGAAGCTGAGTTCTCCCAGTCACCTCCTAGTGGTGCCCATAAGCAGTCAGTTTTTACCATTTAAAATACATGCGAAATACTTGCTGATGAAGACTATTTTTTTTCTCGACGTAAATACACATCAGAAAAATCGATCCGATGGTGGAGTAATACTCATATATGTAGCTTTCAACCTGAATTATTTCAGGTTTTCAAATCTTATGTAACGGCTGTATTGGGTGGCTAAAATTAGCCAAAATAATTCAATTTCAGCTACCCAATACAGCCGTTACAAAAGATTTGAAAACCTGAAAAAATTCAGGTTGAAAGCTACATATATGAGTATTACTTCCATCATCGGATCGATTTTTCTGATGTGTATTTACGTCGAAAAAAAAAAGTCTTCAATAGCAAGTATTTCACATGTATTTTAAATGGCAAAAACTGACTGCTTATGGGCACCACTAGGAGGTGACTGCGAGAATTCAGCTTCTGGCTACTAAGTTTTTTATTTTTTTCGAATCATTTGAGCGATTGGCCTCCATTAAATTCAGACTTAGGCTTCTTAAGCGTCACCCAAATCTGCAATCAACTTTTTGATGGCTCTAATTTGATCTTGCAAACAAATTGCTGAGAAGTATGCTATCATCCTTGTCAGCAATTAGACAATCAATGACATCTAATTTGCCTTGACAATTTGACATCTTAACATCAATTTTCTGACAAGAATGGCAATTGCAATTTGATGGGTCACATGAATTTGGTCACAATAATCATATCTTTATCGCTAAAATTGAACCACAATTTAGTGATCCCAAGAACGAACAACTGCACGGTAAAAAGCGGGAAGCAAAAAAAAAAAAAAAAAAAATTGAGCACAAAATACTAATTGTTTTGCTGTTCTGTATCTTATAATAAAACGCGACCGAGTACATAAAAATTGTTTTGTAAGAAGAGGCTCCCTGGCGTAGTATGTTTACCGTTCAAACGGTTTTCTTCCTGTGAAATTTTCATGGAATTTGTTTAGTTTTACTCTGACATACAGCATTATTCTTATTGAATCGTTTATTGCAAAAAGGAGTCTTGTCCATCATTTTAGAAAATGGAAAAAGTTTGTTTTGTTTTGTTAACGTATATTTGTTTACATTCTGAAAAATCAAAACAAACTATTTCCTTTTTTAAAAATGGTGGACAAGACTCCTTTTTGCAATAAACGATTCAGTTAAGGTAAGATAAAGACGCTTATTTCGCTATAATAAGATAAAGACACTTCAGGGCAACCAAATTGGTTTCCATTCATCAGGTTCAAAACTGGTTTTGAAGGAAACAGAGGAGAAACCAAAACATACCGACGACGAAGGAGCACAAACACGAAGAAACACGGAGATTACTGCAAAATTATGAGTCCGGTACCGTAGATTGGGGTGAAGTTGAAAAGAAATCCAAAAAAAAAAAAAAATTCTAGGCATATTTTAGGCACAAAAAACAATATTGTTCACTTAGTGTCCCGAAAACAATATCCCCTTAATGAAATAAAAAAAAATTTATTTTCAAAATAAACCTAGAATTTGTAACGAGCATAAATTCGCGACTTAAATTCGGTACTGATGTGTACGAATACACATCAGTACTAATTCTGATTCATACTGAAGTTTCTTGCTTAGCCTGGATTTACTCGTCGAAATTAAATTAAAGCGAAAAACTTGATTCATGTAATCCTAATTCACGTAAAACTTGATTCATGTTCGCGATTTTTTTTTGAACCCCGGGTGTAGCTCCGGATTTCCGGCCTCCCCGGGTTGATTCAAGACTTTTTGTAAATTTGGTTCGGGTGGGGTCCCAACGGTTTGGTAAGAACATCGAATTTTTAGGTACTTTACTTTCCTTCTCTCTCTGCCAATTTTCGGGAAAAGGGGGGGACGAAGTTAGGAAGTTGTTACAGCAAAATTATGGAAAAAATCAAATTTCTTAGTTAAAATTTTATTCACCAGAAAAAACGAAATTTTTAGAGTATAGCCTGCAAAATTAGGGAATTTACCAGAAAGTCGTTACATGAATCAAGTTTTTCCCTTTAATTTAATTTCGACGAGTAAATCCAGGCTACACGGAGAAAAAAGTTCGGTCCTGCTACTGAATTTTAGGTTGGGTCCTGTGACATCTAAACATTTGAGTTGATAATACCGAAAATTTAGTAATTATTACTACGAGTTCGTAATGACTAACAACGATTAGTAATAATTACCTAATTTTTAGTTTTTTATTTTCCAACAAACTACTACATACTAATTTTTAGTATTATCAACCCAAATGTTTAGATGTCACAAGACCCAACTTAACATTCAGTAACAGGAACCGAACTTTTTTTTCCGTGTAAGCAAGAAACTTCAGTATGAATCGGAATTAGTCGGAAGAAGCGTTTTACGCACAGAAAATTTCAGGGCACCATCACTAAACTCAGGACAAATTCCCCTTTGAATTTCCTTTAAACTTCAGCCCAATCTACGGTACTAGGAAAAATAAAGCGGGAATTCATGACGATTAAATTGAAGTATATACTAGAAAGATATCATTTAATATTCGAACATACTGGAAAGGTTTGCTGGCTCGGGATAATGGGGAATATATGTCCACATCAACGGAGTTAAAATACTACAATGTTAAGTCTTGATGTGACAAAAATAGAAGGAGGTAAAATACTACAATGTTAAGTCTTGATGTGACAAAAATAGAAGGAGGTAAAAATATAAAACCCGGAAAATATATGTATTTATTTAAAACGGCCGAAAATATAAACTACAAAACGGAAAACATGAATCTTGACTGATCAAGACACCACCGGGAACTCAGAGCACAATCGACTAGTGCTCTGAGTTCCCGGTGGTGCTTTGATCAGTCAAGATTTATGTTTTCCGCAAGAGTCGATCACGAGTCAGAGCACGAGTGGCCTCGTCTCGAGTCGATGTGCGATATAAAATAAATATAAAATAAAATGAAAAATGATTAAACGTTAAATATTAAACAATTTATCATAAATCGCTTGTAAATAGTCATATTTCGAATCAAATCAGAAAATATCTGACAGCAACGTAGACATTTTTTTAGGAATTCTCATCGCGCGTTTAGGCAACCCGATATTTTTGCTTATTTCAGCTATTTCGGCTGAGATTCTGGGAGAGGCGTTGATATGGCCCTAAGGAATCTCAACCTAAATAGCTGAAATAAGCAAAAATACCGAGATATATAAGTTAAACATATCTGTTCCATGTTTATTTAAAATGAAAAAGTTAACAGTCACTCCTGATGCGCATTGTAAGTTAAGGAAGAAATATCACGCAGCACGAGTATAGATATATTAGAAATATTTCAAAATAGGACGCTGCAAAAATGCAAAACAGATTGATTGATCAAGGCCACATGCCACCGCAGAAGAAGAACTCACCATCACAGAAACAATTAAAGACTTTCGTTCTGTGTTCAACATCACAGACGACTTCAGATTTCTGTATGTCGAGATCACAGACGGTCTTCTCAACGAGCCTGCTGAAAGAATTGCATTCACAAGCACACGAAATGCACAATTCAAAAATCTACGGACCAACACAAGATTCACTGCGTTGGCCAGCTACGTCAGCATCAATCGGAATAAATTGTTCCCATTTTCGGACTATTTTTTGACTTTATCGCGGGTGTTGGCCCATGAATTGTTGCCTTCAAAACCAGTTTTGAAGGAACCTTGATTGATCAAGGTATCATCGCGAACTCAGAGCACGAGTCAATTTACGATCGACTCGGGCTCTGAGTCCTTGATCAGTCAAGATGTATGTTTTCTGTTTGACATTTTTACCGCGTCTTATTTTTGTCACGTCAGACCGGCGATTTTCTTTCCTCCAAATGTAAAGATATGTCGGTTTGCTGCGGCTGCATAGCTAAAAGAATCGTGATATGACGTGATACCAGGATACGTACTAACTTTTAATTTTTCCTGCCAACGATTTTCAATGTTTTGTTCTTATTTCGCTTAAAAACGTTTTGATTCATCTCCTAATTTCCTTACACGCTGAAACGATACAAGTTATGCCCATATTTTCGGAACACGGTTCTCTTATTCAGGGAAATCGAACGAAGTAAAGTGTGATAATGTATCACAGTGCAAGACTAATCATACGGCCGGTCGCCTTATTTCCAAGCCTTTAAAAAAAACCATTTCCAAAAAAAAAAAAAAAAAAAATGATTTTAAGTCAATTATTTTCATTTCCTTCTTAAGTCATTTCCTATTTTGAAAATAAAAACTATAAAGAGTTCGGCGGTTTGAGTAACCGCAAACGTATTTTAAATCATATTACTGCGGCCAGCCCTAGGCTGTGTTACATATTTTACTATCAATTTTTTTGTTTCATTAAATCTCTTTCGTTCCCGACCATTTTTCCTAATCCGGATTTCCTAAAAAAAAAAAAAAAAAAAAAAAAAATTCCTGATCTATTTTTCCTAAAAATTTTGGTTTCTAGAGCTTTTTTCTTAATTTTCATTGTTGCTAAAACGTTTTGATTACTAAAATAAAATTTCCAAAAATGAATATTTTTCCTAATAATTTTTTAAAAATCAAAAAACTTTAGGAAAATTCAAAATTAGGAAAAAAAAATAGTTAAAAAACCATTTTAGGATTTAAAATTTTTAGAAAAAATGGATTAGGAATTTATATATTTTTTTTTTTTTTATAAAAAATGGATTAGGAATTTATTATTTTTTAGGAAAAATCGATCAGGAATTTTTTCATTTTTTGGAAAAATGGATTTTGAATTTATTTTTTTAGGAGAAATGGATTAGGATTTTTTTTTATAAAAAATGGATTAGGATTTTTTTTTTATTTTTTTTTTTTTTTTAGGAAAAATGGATGAGGAGTTTTTCTGACTTTTGGAAAAATGGATTAGGAATTTATTTTTCGGGAAAAATGGATTAGGAAAAATGGTAGAGAATCAAATCTTTACTCAGACTCTTTGAATTCGGTTTTTCTAGCTTAAATCAATTATGAGCATTACACGTAAGGGACAGGGGGAGTAATATTGAAGCTTGATTAAGAGGTAAAATAGATCCAGTTACTCATTCGTTTAAACAATGAAGTTTAATAATAAAAATTAGAAAAGAAAAAAAAAAATGAAAATTACTGCATCCACTTTCATACTTTCCAAATTAGGTTATTATTAAATTTTATCCCATTTATTTAATATAACTCGTTAAAAAAAGCGGGAAAAAAATGCCTGCACATATTACTTGTAAGAAAAAAAAAAAAAGATGCATAATTTGTATAATTAGACTTCAATTTTTATAAATACATGCTGATCGAACGCCAAGATGTTTTGCAGATCAGAGTTAAAAAGGAGAAAAAAAAAAAATTTCACTCACCACCAGAAGTGTTATTAATATAATTTTAGGTTTCCTTTAGGTAATGGTTAAAAATTTATCAACGCAATTATTTTCTTATTGGTAAACAAAAATAGAACGGACTTACATGATTTGGAGTACTAGGTCGATCATACGAGAACTTTTTTTTTTTTCAAAAGAGATGAATTCGCTCATGTGCTTTCCAAAACTTTTTTTTTCTTTTTTTTTTTTACTATCATATGATAAAAATTCACTTTCGAAAAACAAGTTTCATATTATTGATCATATTCCCATAACTTGCATATTTCTCATTGTTTGCATTGAATTCAGATTAACTTTACAAAATTTATTAATTAAAATTATGAAAGGGAAAAAAAAAATTTATTTTTTTTTTCTTTTTTTCTTTTTAAACCTGGAATGTGGTAAAAGTATTCGGATTTTTGTGACATGAGTAGGACACAGTAACTTTTCATGTTCGACACCGTTCTAACTTAAAACAACTTTCAGTAGTAAATTCATATCTAAAAGTCCAAACGCTTGTTTTTTAACACATCCATTGATACCCGGCTAATGTGGAACGATATAAGGTACCAACCTCCTTTTTAGGATGGCTCTTTTTTTTTTTTTATATTAATCGTTTATCACCTTCTGCCGGGCATTTTGTTTTATGGTCATGTTGACTTTATTTTATTTTATTATTATTATATATATATATACATTTTTTTTTCTTCTAGGTACGGCACATATAAGTTAACTAACGTTTGAAAGAAAAGAAAAGAAACTGATATATGCCCTCAGGGAATTGATTTTGTTGTCTTTATAAAAGCTTAATGATGTACATGATTAGTTAAAACGGGAATAAAGATCCGGATGCCTATAAAATATAAAAGCAAAGTGCTCCGGTTTTTTTGGGACACTGAAAAAACTATGCTCTTCTGTCCACTCCTTGGTATTATATCGTTTAGGCATCATAGTCCCTTCTTAACAAAAAATAGGACATCTTTTGAAAAAATATAGGACCGATTTTTTAAAGAAATATAAAACAAATGAAAAAAAAAAAAAAAAAAAAGCTTCCATTTCTGCAAAAACCGTCTTCAGTTTTGGAAATTTCGAAAATTTGGCAACTTCTTACTTTAAACCCGACTTTACAAAGCATATAACAAGGGTTACCAACCAAAATTAATGTCTTCTCCGAGTTAACTTTTCCGCTTTGTTAACAAAATAAAATTGCTAGCAGAAGGCATAAAATCAGCACTGCCAACCACTGAGCCTGTATACTTTTTGTAAAGTCGGGTTTGAGATAAGAAGTTGCAATCCTTGAATGAACTTGGTTTGGTTCGGTTCAGTTCAGTTTAGTTTAGTTCAGTTCATTTTAGTCAAAAATGATTTTGAATTTTCGAAAGATCGAATCTACAAGAGCGTAGACTAATAGAATTTTGAATTACTGTCACAGAATACAATAATTGGGAACGATAATTAAATCAAAAAAGTCCCGAAAATCGAATTTTTAGGTAACCGACAAACTCCTTTGGTGTATCCTGGAATTTTTAATACAAGTTTCAACCGGCTTCAAGTAAATACGAACTTGGAAAACAAAATCTAAGCTTTCCGACTACAAAATTTTTTTTTGAAATTACTTTTCCGGTTGCCTTTACAATTTAGAAAAGTTGAAACTTGCTCTAAAAATTCCAGGGTACACCAAAGGATTTCGTTCATTTTCGATTTTTTCCCCGTAAATCGAGTACGAGATAAAACAGTAATTCCTTTTTGTATTCACTGAAACCTATGCTCTTAAATAATTGATCGAAGATAACTGTCGCGAAATAATAGATTTTTTCGTTCCCGACAAATTTTCCTAGTACGTTTTTCCTAAAAAAAAAAAAAAAAAAAAAGAAATAAAATAAAAAAATAAATAAATAAATAAATAAATAAATAAATAAATAAATAAATTCCTAATCCATTTTTCCTGAAAATTTTGGTTCCTAAGATTTTTTTCTTACCATTTTTTTCATAATTTTTAATTTTCCTAAAATTTTTTGATTCCTTAAATAAAATTTCCTAAAATATTTGTAATATATCCATAAATATTTTTCCCAACTTTTTAAGTCCCTAAAAATATTTTAGGAAATTTTATTTTAGGAATAAAAAAAAATTTTTAAAAATCAAAATAATTTTTAAAAAAAGTTAGGAAAACAAATTTAGGAAAAAAAACTTTTTTAAGTTAAAAATTTTTTTTTTTTTTTTTTTTTTTTTTTAGTAAAAATGTTAAGGAGTCTTATATTTTGACTTATTAAATAAACACCATTGCATATTAAATGCATCTTAACTCGCCCACAATCTTAAAAAAAAATAAAAAATAAAAATTAATAAAATAAAATAAAGTAAAAAAATAAAAGATAAAAAAAAAAAATTGCTTTGGAGATGTCCATCCACGACTTTCCTAAATTCCCGACATTGTTCTTCTGCAAAATAAGACTAGCTCTCGTTTTTTTTTTTAACTAAACTCCTACGTAATAAAACGATTTTTTAAAATATCAAAACCGAAATCCGATTGACATTACCATAATATTTGATTTTTTTCCTCGTTCGTGCGCCCAAAATCAAAAAGTCGAAAATGATCAATTTAAAAAAAATTGAAGCCTTAATTAATTACGCCCGAAATTGAATAATTAGCATCATAGCTCGAAAGGGAGAATCGTTTTGAAAGTAACAAACGGATGTCACTAAAATCTAAACTTTCCATTTTGAAACGGAACGAACAGATTTAAGTTAAAAAAATGATCAAAAAGGAGAGGGGACGACAAAAAAAAAAAAAAAAAAAAAAAAAAAAAAAAAAAAAAAAAAAAAAAAAAAAAAAGACAAAAATTTTTTTAGCCTGCTGACATTTTAACCTTGAAATCTCGGGTTTGATAATAATTGCAGTTTGAAAATGACTGGATGTATAACTTTCATTTGAAGAAGAAGAATAAAGTACTGGTCAATCCAGATAATCCAACCTAAGAAAATTGGACGGGGCGTATGCTATGCACGTGCGAAATTTCTAAAAAGATACACAACATACACCTGGATGCGTGTGTATTAATGAGTGAAGACAACAAATTACGATGTTTTATGAATGAGAAAGATCGCCTAAATGAGATTCTATACGAAAAAAATACATTCAAATTTTTTTTTATTGTTTTCAAATCAACGGGAGAAAAAAAATAGTATTGTTCGGGATTATTCGAAAAAAAAAAAGGAAATTATTTAAATCAAGGGATTCATAATTAATAATAAAAAAAAATATTGTGGGAAGCTTGAAGAAAGTGAATAATACTATCGACAAGACCAGTTCGATCATACCCCTCATTAACTTTTACTAAGCCGTATTATGGATATTTATTATTTTAGAGTGGGGCTACGCACAACTAGAATTGTAGATCAGTTTTTAAAGTGTTTTAAATGCAAACTATAAAAGCTACCGCACTTGACATTGAACTTCACAATTAACTGAGCCGTCGTAGAGTTAGGTTTAAAAAAAAAATCAAAAAAAAAAAAGTAAAAAATAAAAAAAAATAAAATGGTTTCGAAAAATTTAGTTTTGTGCGTAAGTGCGTGTTTACTCGCGGTAGTTAGTGCATCAGTGACAAATAGGGTCGAGGATAGTTTCAGTGATTATTCGAGATCTTATCACGAAAGCCCAAAAACAAACGAAGTCGAAGAGGAATCGTCATGGTGGAGCTTCCCGACCAAACAAATCAACATGATCCAAAGGATGTTGAGCGACTGCTCCAGCGGGGATCCCTTCTCAGTTTGCTTGAAAGCCAAAGCCGTCACGTTTTTGGACCGAGTTTTAAGAAAGGATAGCATCCACCTCATGGACGGACTTTCCTTGGTTGCTGACGCTAATGTATCAAGAGCACGTGCCGGCCGAGCACTCACCGAAGAAGAACTCGTCGCCAGTTTGCCAAGGGAATTGGGAAAGAAGGAAGAAACCCTCGACGAAATGATCGTAGGAAAATTGACTGAATTCTTCCAGGGACACAAAGTCCAACTTGACTTCAACGAAAACTCCGAAGTAGGAGAAGGTAAGAAAAAAATCAAAAAATTAAAAAATAAAAAAAAAATAAATAAAAAAAAAAAAAAAAAAAAAATCAAAGAAATGTTTGAAATCAAAAAATCAAAAAACGTTTGAAATAAAAAAAATTAAAAAATGTTTAAAATCAAAAAAATCAAAAATCAAAAAAATGTTTGAAATCAAAAAAATCAAAAATCAAAAAAATGTTTGAAATCAAAGAATCAAAAAATCAAAAAAATGTTTGAAATCAAAAAAATCAAAAAAATTTTTGAAATAAAAAAAAATAAAATCAAAAAAAATGTTTGAAATCAAAAAAATCAAAAAATCAAAAAAATGTTTGACATCAAAAAAATCAAAAATTCTTTTAAAATAAAAAAAATCAAAAAAATTCTTAAGATCAAAAAAATCAAAAAATTTTAAAAACCAAAAAAATCAAAAATCAAAGAAAAAATCAAAAAATGTTTGAAATCAAAAAATCAAAAAAATGTTTTAAATCAGAAAAATCAAAAAACAATCAAAAAAAAATCAAAACATTTTTTATTATCAAAAAAATCAAAAAAAAATTGTTGGGGTGTATATAGTTCAGTGCTGATTGCAAATGGGACTTCGTGAGTGCTAAAATCGACATCCGGGATCGGAAAAAAAAAATTTCGTCGAAATTCGGATTAACAATTTAACCAAAATCTTCTACCTTCTTTTTCTTCACCAAACAAGTGACAACTCGTAAAAACAGAAAAAAAAATTAATTAATTAACGGTTTCGAAAAACTAGGTTAAGAAAAAAAAAATGATCGATGAATCCAGTCACGCAATTAATCCTAACGCATTAAGGACGCAGCATAATCCTTATGGGAATTTTCATTATTCCCATTTTTTTTTTCGGTTCCCATTAAGTGAAAGTCTTCGTTTTTTTTTCTTCGCTAAAAATTTCACTTGCGGGTTTTCTTTATTATCTGCGGCTTTAATGTTCCAATTATTAAATTTATTTTTTGCAGCAAGAGGGAAAAAGGGGAAAAAAATATTTCCGTTCATCGCCATGGCCGCTTATATGGCCAGCATGTGGTATGCCATCACACTCAAGGGCATTGCCGCAATTGCAGCCAAGGCTTTAGTCATCGGCAAAATTGCTTTAATTCTCTCAGCAATCATCGGTCTCAAGAAACTTACCCACGGAGGAGATCACCACTGATTCCGTTAACTACCAGCTGTTTTCTTTTGCCCTACTCAAGTGATACATTTTAGATTTATAAATGAGTAAGTAAAATACTTTTGAACGAAAAATAAAACAAAATAACTCGAAAATTAAAAAAGCCTATCAGCTCATGGGATGTTTTTTTATTTCACTTGGTGATTGAAAAAAAAATTTTCTCGGATATTTTTTCTTTAATCAGAGCTGATTGGAATGCTTAATTATACACTTGAGTAAATAAAACCAAAAGAAAACAGCTCGTGGTTGATGGCTTTTTTGTTCAAAAAAAAACGCACCCAAACATTTTTGCAGCAAAAAAACGGAATCGTCAAGCACCCGCACGCACAAAACACAAAAATTCACCGGAAATATCGAAAAAACTAACGATTTTTCGTATTTTTTTTTTTTTTTAACAGCTAGAGGAAAAGGAAAGAAACTTTTGCCAATCCTCCTCATGGGAAAACTCATTGCCGCTACTCATATGGGACTTGCCTTGAAAGGATTAGCCCTGCTCGCTATTAAAGCTTTGGTCATTGCCAAAGTCGCCTTAGTCATAGCAGGTGTTATTGCCATTAAAAAGCTCTTCAGCCATCACCACGGTCACCACACCTACGAAGTCGTGAGCGATCACCAAGATCACCACGACCGAGTGTACAACGCCGAACCCTACGGTGCTCAACTCGCCTACAGAGGATACGCACCCCAAGCCCAACAATCATAGTGCAAATTTTTTTTTTTTTATTACCGGATGACGAACCACAGCAAATACACCAAAAAATATCGAATCTTAAAAAAAAATTAATTTAAAAAAAAAATAGTGCTATTATACCAAAGATTATAAAACGACGGACTAACGGACGTGGGGACCTTGTTTTTTTTACACAGGACAATTGACTTAAAAAAAAAAAAAAAAAAAAAAAAAAAAAAAAAAAAAAAAATTACTAAAAAAAACGGGAACATAAAACTAGTCATAGACGACGACTTACGCTTACTAATAGTAATTAACAGTACGTGTACATAGGACTCTAAAAAAAAAAAATTTTTTTTTCTCTTTTTTTTTTGACTTTGACGAAAATACTCGACTTAAAAAAAAAACCAGGTGTAAATGCAAATTTTTTTTACGTCTTAACAAATTTATTTATTTATTAACTATTTATTTACCTGAATGAAAAAGTATTCGTGATCGACTTATTTATTTTTCTTTTTTATTTATTTTGTTATGTTAATAAAATTATTTATTGAGCGTTTCAAAAAAAGAAAATATTTTGTTTCATTTTTTAAAAGCCCTTTTCTTAATCAACGAAAAAGCTTTCGAAAAAAAAAAGCAAATATTACAAACCTTGAGGAGAAACGAATAAGGGAAAAAAAGAAAAAAAAAAAAGCAAATTCGTTAAAACAAATATTCATCTAAGATTGTTTGGGACAGAGAGATAGTAGGGTCGCTGCTGTTGTGGTCAAAGTCCAAAGTAATTACTGAATTATTAATTCCTAATTCATCGGATACGATCGGAAAAGCCCTTTTCCCATTTTCGATTTTCCTCTTCTACCTTCCATTACAACTCATTTTTTGTCTGCCCAATGTTTTATTCCATTTGAGGAGAAAAAAAAGTGACCTTTTTCTTTTTTTTCTCAAAAAAAAAAAAGTAAAAACAGAGAAGATTCTTTTGAATGGCCGCATCACGACAGAATTCCCAAATTGAGTCTCTTAAAAAAAGATGAAAAAAAGAAGAAAAAAAAAAGTCGGGGGTGGAAGAAATATTAAGATGGAAAAAAAACGGGGAGCGAAAAAAAAAAAAAAAAAAAAGGAAAGATATGAGATAAAATTTAAATGAATTCAAAAAGTTAACAATTTATGTGACAAAATGTCAAGGAAAGAGTCACACACATCTTGAAGATTAATTTTTACAAGAGATTTTCAATTTTACAATTTCCATTTGCATTTCATTCTGACGGAGTTGTTTTTCAAAATGTCACAGCTCCAAACATTTTCCATCAGTTTTCATTGTCAAAAACTTTCTTAAATCTTTTTGCTACTCTCTTGTCCTTCTTTAGTGACAGGGGCGTAGCAGGGATACTTTTTTTTTTTTTTTTGATGGAGTATAAAATTTTACAAGAGATTCGTTACGTCTTATTAACCCTTTGCCGCCAAAGGATTCATATGTAGCCCTGCAGAGCTTTAATTTTCTTAAAAAACTGTAAAAACCATACCATTAGGGATATTTTGAGCTGCTAAAACCGAATAAGAAGTAAAAAAAAAAAAAAAAAAAAAAAAAAAAAATAAAAAAACCAAAATTCAAGATGGCGGATGGTTGGTTAAAAACGTATTTCAAATATTACAGATTTTTTTACTAGATTCCATTCGAATTTTGTAAACTCTTTATTTATTGCTCTTTTTATTCTTATAAACTTGAAAATGCAAGTAAATAACGGATGGACGGTCATTTATGCAATATTTAACAAGATGCTTCACCTATGTTTAGCTTATGGCAAAACAGCTTTTTCTGTGTAAAGCGTTTATAAGTTTAAAAATAATAAAAACGAAATATTTCGGTGGGTTTTTTGAGCTGCTAATTCTGAATCAGAAGTCCAAATTTTGAAAAAATTGAAGTGAAAGTTCGTGAACAAATAATTTTTAAAATTTTCAGTTTTCTAAATTATTATTATTATTATTAGAAAAATAATCGATTTTTGAAAAATGAAGACAAGTTAATTTTACGGGAGGCAATTAATTTAAAACAAGTTGATTTCCTGGGGGGGGGGGGGCACACGCGCCCCCTACGTAAAATCCGATGTTAGATTTGAAATCAGGGAGCCGGAAAACATATAAAATCGATATCCATATGTTATTTCTCCGGTAATTTAAAAAACGTTTGTTTTTTAAGGGCCACCAATGCCCCCCACGTAAAAACTAATTTCAGATTTGAAATCAGCTACCAATAAAACCCCTTAGTTGATACTGAAATAATATTAAAAAATGGTCGGAAAAAGGCTAAAAAAATCAAAATTGATTTTGCATCACCGGTTGCATAACTGAGCAATATCGGGCGCATCACTTTTTTCTTTTTTAGCCTAGTGCTTTACCTTTAGAGGTGTAAATTCAGAAAACTAATGTTTGGGAGGAATGGGGTATTCCCCAATTTCGAAATTTGGCCGGCAAAAGGTTATGCGCCAGTAAAATTAAAAAAATTAAAATTGAAATTAATTAGATGCAGCAGTTGATCGGAGATGGAGATACAAATCACCCTAGATGATCATAAATGTTTTAAAAAAGTTTTTAAGTTTTTCGTTCTCCAAAATGAAACATTCAGTCGAACTATCAGTAAGGGTGCCCCTTATTTTGCGAAATTTCGAATTTTAATTTACGTACCCCCGGAATCGGGTCTCTCTAAGTGCATTATAAACCATAACTTTTTTTCAAATTTTTTCCCCCACGGGAAAGCGTGCCCATTTGAGCTTCTAAATTCGGAAAATTCCCATAAAGATAAAGATATAATATTTTTTTTTTTTTTTTTTTTTTTTGTGTGAAAAACAGTAATTTTTTATCGTGAATTTTGCGCAGATCACCAATCTAAAGAAAAGTTTTTCTTTTTTATCCGCCCCGGTGTTTGAGTCGGGGGCTAAAATATGTGAAAAGCTGAGCACTTGGTCGACTTTCAGACATTTTAATGCCACATTTTGGCCTATTCCCATACTTTACCCCATCATCAACACCATAAGTTTATTCCCGGTATTTTCATGTTTCTTGTTAATTTCTTTTCCTTTTTTATTCTTTGTTTTATTTTAATTTCTCCTCAGATTTTAATTTCTCCTCCATATGATGCTGCACGCAATACAGAAATTAGTTGCCAACTTTCGTCAACTGAATTCCAAAAAGAAAAAGAAAAGCGAACCGGATTTTCATTCATAAAACTTCTTAAATAAAAATAAAAATAAAAATTTGCTTATAAAAGTTAGTGCTGAATACTTCATGAAGTTTTCTTTTTGAATAAAAAAAAATCAACAAAAACAAATGCAAATGTTTATTCCTAAAATAAAAAAAGTAAAAAAGATTGTCATATTTTTTTAAATGAAATTTGACAGCACTGCACAACCTTGTGTGTCCATCTAATGGTGTAACGCATGACAACATTTGGAGTCAAACACAAACACCGAAATGACATTGATTATTATAACAAAGTTAATATTCCTTTTTAACATCGTATATACGGTTTTAGGTCTTGATACATCCGATAGATTTCATTGTGCGGAAAGATATCAGTACGAAAACTGTACGGTAAGTACCGGAAAATCGCAGAAAAGTAAGGCAGATTTATTGTAAAAGAACCAATCGAGACTTTTAAAGACTTTTTTTTTCTTTTTCCCCTTTAAAAATTTTTATTTTAGACTGAAATTCCTTTATTTGTGAACAGCGGATCTGACTGCACCGAAATCAATTCGCCAATTCTCTACGAAGAGTAAGTTTAATTACCGGTTTTTGTAAATAAAAATTACTCAAATTAAGAATACGCAAAAAAATCATATTTTCTCTTTAAACGGAAAAACGAAGGCAAATTTTAAAAAAACAAAAACTAAAAAATCTTCAGGAAAAAAAAAAACATTCAAAAAGTTTTCATCGTTTTTCAGTAAAATGAAAAATAAGATTTATCTGCTGCCACGACTGATGCGTATTCTTAATATAATAATTTTTTTCAGCATTGATTTTTGCAAAGTGGACGATGTTAAATTCACACCTGTTAACGGACCGGTAACCCAGAGTGGTGATATGAATTATGAAGATTCTTTGCCACTGCCATTCGATATCAAATTTTTGAGACCGTATGAATGTAAAGAAATTTGCGCGAAAACTTATATCGGAGGATCCAAAGATGATGAAAGAAAACTACGAACTATAAAAAATGCTATCCATAGTAAATACCAACATAACTGGTTTAGTAGCGGTAAGTAGAATTAAAAACGAGGTGAGTCAAGGAGAAATATAAAATTTTATATGAATTATAGGACAGTTAATATCTCACCGGCCGGGAAAACCCGGATTCAGCTAAAATAATACAATTAATTTTATACATGAATTAGATATAAATTATACATATACCAATTTTATATAAACGAGCTTCTATGGGGCCGCTTTGCGGCCCCTTCGCGGCTCGATGAAAAATGGAAAGTAAAAAGTTTACTGTCTGTCTTACGCGGTTTTTATTTATTTTTTTACTTTATTTTTTATTTATTTTTTTATTTTATTTTATTGAGTAAAAAACAAAAATTGAAATGACAAAAATTTTTAATAAAAAAAAAGAATTCTTAAAAAAAAAGGGTATAAAAAAAAACTTTTTATAAAAACTCTCTATAAAAATCTCTCTAGAAAGTATGTCCATAAATACGTGGACGTTTTTTTAGTTTTTTTTATGTTTTTCTTATGGTTTTTTTTTTTAAAGTTAATAAATTTTATTTAATAAAAAAAAAGAATTTGTAAAAAAAAGGGTATGAAATAGTATAGTAATAAAAAGGGTAATTATAGTAAAAAGGGTAATAATAATTTAGTAAAAGGGTAATAATTATAATAGTAGTAAAAAGGGTAATAATAATTTGTAAAAAAAAGGGTATAGAAATATGAAATAGTATTTTTCTCGGCCAGAATCGAAAGCGAGAAATTTCGTCTCGACCGTTTGCTGCGCCTCGCTTCGCTCGGCGCGCAAATTCGGTCTCGACCTCGAGATATCGAGCGTTCGATTCGCAGCAGAGAAAAATAGTTTTCATTTCAAGTGAAATAATTGGTTCCCGATGTTTTTTTTTTTTTTTTTTTTTTTTTTTGTTCTACTTCCGGAGCAGAAAACAGAGTAAAAATGGAGACTTTCAAAACACTTGGAATGAAAAAAACTTTTTCAGGGCTAGACCCGAAAAGTATACTTTCGAGATCATGTAAACAAAACAAATTTCGTTATTCTCGCCCTGAAAACTACATTTCCAAGGCTGGACCAAAAAATTTCGATTTTTTACTCGGCCCTCTTGCCGATCCTCGCCTTCGGCTCGGATCGGCAACGGCCTCGTAGAAAATCTGACTTTTCGGGTCCAGCCTGGAAATTTACTATTTCAACCATAAAAAACAAAAATTGAAAAAAACTTTCTTAAAATAAAGTTTCCAGACCAAGACAGACAGACAGACAGACAGTCACACAGACAGACCGACAATTCGAACCGATTTATTGATTTTTTATAAAAAAAAAAAAAAAAAAAAAAAAAAAACCGCGAAAGACAGACAGACGGCCATAAAAAACAAAAATTGAAAAAAACTCTCTTAAAATAAAGTTTGTGGACATACCTTTCCCCTTTTATATAGTAGTAGATTATTAAAAACCACCCAGAAAAAAATTTTTTGTACATGAACGCACCAGATATATTTTCGCAATACAAATACATCCATAAATATTTTCAACATATTTGTATGTACTTCGGATAAATATTAAAAATTGTTGCGCCCATCTTTAGCTTACGGGAAGGTAAGAAAATATATTCGGATATAAAAAAAGGTCGTACCTACGAAATATATCGGTGTACGAAAAATTATTTTCTGGGGAATTCAATAAAAATTTCCCAGACGAACAAATTTGAACATTGATCCAAAATTGGATCCAATTTAAAATTTCCACCAAGGTTATGGTACTCAGAATCAAGATTTTTCTCTTATTTTTATGCCGAACGCAGAAAACATTCCTGTTCAATGGTGTACGAATAAGAAGGGTCAAAGATGCTACACTGAGTTCCCCATGGGCTGTTATTTCGATAAAAAATACATAAACTCAAAACACTGTGACTTGATGGTAAGCTTTTTGTCAAATAAATTTTAATTCTTTTTTTTCTCATTAATTCAATTTCTTTCTGTTCCAGGACTCTCCCCCAGACACCACCGGTTATTACCTATACAACCACTTAAACTTTAAAATATCATTTAAAACCGAAGAAAAACATTTTACCACAGAAGATATATACCATCTATATTACCAAGGAAAACTTCGAAAGGGCATCATAAACAGTAAGAACATTAAAACACAACTAAAAATTTGAACCAACAACAGAAATTAAATTTCGTTTCAATTTCAGGTATAAAAATTTTTCCGGAAAGCATTCACCAAAAGGATCCAAAAAAATTAAATTGTAACCTGGATGAGCCTGTTTATCTTTCTGATGGTAACACTCCAAAAGGAGAATCCTTACGAATCACATATACATATTCCGTAGATTATGAGGTAAATATGACACTCAAACTTCCAAATTTTATTATATTAAATTAATTTGATTTTAAATTTTTAGATAGATAATTCCGTTCCGCCAAAATTAAATGAGGCGGATTTAAACGAAACAGCCGCCGATCGAAAAGTTTTAGAAAATTGCAAAAACCAAGTTATTTACTACAAAGTCAACAGCAGCAGCTTTGTTTTTAGTAATGGCAATAAATTCGAATGTTCTCATAGTATAATATTTATTTTAATAGTGTTAAGTTTTTGGAATGGAGATTCTTGGATTTAAAAATCATTCCGAATTCTGAGAGCTTGCAAGCCTCGATTGGTGAACAAAAATGGAACTTTTTTTAAATTGTAAAATTTTTTAAATGTTGAAAAAGATACAAAATTAAAGTCAGTCGTTGTTGGAACAACTAAGAACTATTTGAAATGCAGTACCAAAGGGAGGATATTAGTTCAGGTATAAGACCTAAACAATCTTTATTTTATAAAAAAGTGTACCTCCACATGAAAAGGGCTACTTGGCATTTCGAGCTTAGAATTGTTTGTTTGTAAACAAAGGGTTTTCTTATAAGTTAAATTTCCACAGCCTTGCATGTTACCATCTGCCAGGTGGGACCTTTTCATGTGGAGGTCGACAAATATGCTTTGGTTTAATGAGGATTTTTACGGCAAACTGAATCCGCTAGGGGGGCTCTGGCTGCTATCATGGTAAAATGGCGGCCGGCTTCGGATTGGTTAATAAATGACATTAATATGAGAAGGGAATATTTATCGACCAATCCGAAGCCGGCCGCCATTTTACCATGATAGCAGCCAGAGCCCCCCTAGCGGATTTAGTTTGCCGTAAAAATCCTCATTTTATAAATTTCTCGTGTTAGGGTCAGCTCTTAAAATCAATCATTAGGAATAAAACGTCCTGGAGAATTTTGAAAGGACATTTGATGATTGTTATGTATAAGAAGTATGGGGCAGAAAGCAGCATGGAGGAGGTATTATGGGAGTCTTTGTGGTGGGTTATATGAATCGATATTTTTATATTTTCCTTATACTGTCACTATCAAAGCTTATTATCGACATTTCCATGATTATTCGTTCATTTTTCTTTCCCTTTTTCGTATTTATAATATGCATTTTATTTTATTCCTCAAGGTCACATGATGAAACACGCAATACAGAAATTAATATCCAACAGCACTTAACCGAAATAAAAGCAGTACGTTGCCAACTCTAAATTTTATTGGTGACACCCTACCATATCTGAGCAAGAGAAAAAAAAATATTTGTTCGCTATTTTCAGTTTTTTCTTCATCCAAACAGTATCCAAAAAATTTTGGAACGGTACCCAAACCGAACCAAACCCTTCCAGGTGGACAGCAATTTTAACTGAAACCAAACCGAATTTAACTCTTCAATTTATAAAGAAACAGAACCGAACCGAACCGTTCTGATTTTTAAATCGGTTTGCCATCCTTGTAATAATTTAAATAAAAACAAAAGAAGAGAATTGTAATATTAAATAGCGTGGGTTCTGTTTTGCGGAAAGGATTTAGCAGAAAATGCATAGTAGGACGGGTCGAAAATCAAAAATTTTGGAATTTCAACACCCAGAAAATTGCTGCTTTGGGTCTAACTTAGGTCTAAGCAGTATAAATGTTTTGTGTCAAAACTCGTGAGTGCTTTGCCGCGATGCATAATGTCGACAAGTCGAGCCATGTTGCTTTGCGGCAAAGCATATTTGTTTCGTCGCTAAGCAACATCGCTTGTATTGCGAACGAGGCATATTCCTTTTTCTGGGTGAAAATGCCTGATAGCGTAATCGCTGAAAGATGGAATCCATCTTTCGCCACTTCGATTTAACTTTTCAACTGATTTCCTATGTTTAACTTATATAGTTCACGAACTTATAATTGTGATTTTCTTAATAAAAGATCCATATCCCGTTAAAAAAAAATAAAAATAAAGATTATCAATGAGGATCGAAAATAAAAATCACAGATTATTTTTTTCTAAAAAAAATTATTGCTTGTTAAAAATTACACTGGTTTAGGGAAAAACATGCTAAGCACATAATAGGAATGGTCGAAATTTATTTCAAATGATTCGGCTCATAAGAAAATGAATTAAATCGTTTTTTAAAAAAAAGGAATCTCTGCCCTTGCAAATAATTCCTCGTTCGAAAAAACTAATATGAGCAGGAATATTTGAAAACAATTAAAAGTTGACATTAAGAATATAAGAACTTCAAGCGTCTAAAGGCTCAAACCAGTTAAACCTAATAAAAATTCATGAAAAATAGTCTTCATAGGTTTTTCCCATACTTAGCTTATGGGTGGGCAATCTTGTTTTCCATCTATATGGCCTTTTTCGCTACTCCTAATATGACTTATTTATGAAGTTCTTACTAAAAATTTATAAGAAAAAATTAGCCGTACTGAACGGGTAATTTAAAAATTCGAAAGCCGTTCTGAAAAGGTTAAATACACGGTCGTATAGACAGGTCCGGAAACTCCTATCCCTTATACATTGGAGACCATGTCCCGCTTAACTTTGCATAAATTAGTTCCTCTTTTCTACCACCGTGAGCGCTACTTGTTAGAGAGACGCTTTTTGATTGGTCGTTGGTAATGTAAACAACGATGGCGGCTACTTTCTCTTGTTGTTCGAAACGAGAGTCCCAGTGGGAGTCCCAACGTAAACATTAGACATGTTGCTTTTGCATGTTGCTCTCTAGATCGTAGCGCCGCCAGTGGCCAATTTTAAAACTAATTTTGGCGTAGTTAAGCGGGACATAATCGGCATAGGAAGTTTCCGGACCTGTCTATACGACCGTGGATAAATAAAATGTAAACAAGAAAAAAGGAATAGGGAAAAATAATTCATTTATTTTTTTTAACTTGTAAGATCATTTTATATGAGCATACGGAGGGCACGTCACGTGATTTCCAAATTACAGCTCCAGCCATTTATGGAGCAGGATTAAAATCCCTTTTTCAATTACAAGAATTTTTTTTTTAATTTTTTAACCTTTTTTTTTTTTTATTTATTTATTTATTTTTTTTTTTTTTACTGTCAGTAAATTATTTTTATTTTGTAAACAACAAATCTTTTTACTAATTTCTTTTTTTTTTTAATTTGTTTAAAAAATGGACGAAATAACTTAACCAAATGCAATTGGTCGAATTAACCTATCTTTAGAATGAAATATGGCAACATTGCACCGTCTGATGTTTACATCGCGTGGAATAGGATTTCTAGTCAAACACAAACAACGAAATGTCCTGGATGATTATAAAAGTGAATCTTTTTTATATTGGTGTAAATATCGTTTTAGCTCTTGATACATCCCGTAGGCTGTATTGTGCGGAAAAATATCAGTCTGAAAACTGCACGGTAGGTACCCGAAAAAAAAACAAAAAAAAAAAAACAAGCCGGTTTACAATTTTAAAAGATTATTTTCCTCATTTATTTTTACTTGCAGTCCTAAATTCCTTTATTCGTTAACAACACATATGACATTCATGACATCGATTCACCGATTCTTTACGACGAGTAAGTGCTGTCATTTTTTTTTTCTAACCCATTTCAATCAAAAATACAACTCTATATTTTTTTTTTTTTTTCAGCATAGATTTCTGCGAAGCACGTGATACTAAATCCATTCCGGTTTTGGATGAAGTGAGCAGCCAGACTGATAAGTTAAATAGCAATTATTTTCTACCTCTGCCATTTGATATTAAGTTTTTAAAACCGCAAAAATGTGTGTCGATTTGCACGAGAACCTATATCAAAGGAATCAAAGATGACGAAAGTAAATTAAGAACTATAAAAAAAGCCATACTTAGAAAATACCGACATTCCTGGTTTAGTCAGCGAGGCACCAAAGTCACCGGTGAGTTTTTTGACTGCTCAGAGTTAAAACCCAAATTAAGCCCTACCAAAAGCGAATATATGCAATCTCAACCCATGCATGCCATTGAAATTATCGCTTACAATAATTAATGTTTCCTTTCTCAAACTCACAGTAAAACTGCTCAAGTCAAAATTCTCGTTCTGTTGAGACATTTAAAGCCTAGATCAGGGTTTAAAACCAAACCGAAACAGAACTGAAATCGAATCCGAACGGATTATAAAAGAATTCTTCACCGAAACCGAACCGATTAGAAGAAAAACCGAACGGAAGGAAAACCGGGTTATTTTTCCAAAAAAAAAAAAAAAAAAACCGAATTGAGCTAAAACAGTTCTCTTTCTATTTAAAAGCCGAACCGAAATCGGATTTTTATTGACTAAAAACCGGGTTTTTCTTACTAAACACCAGAATCGAAATCGGTTTTTTTTTTTTTTTTTTTTTTTTTTATTTATTTATTTACAAAAATTGAACCGAATTCAGGTTTTTTTTACCAAGCACCAATATTAAGCAATCGATATTTTTTCTACTAAACACCAGAACGGAAATCGGGATTTATTTACTAAAAACCGAAATAATTCAGGTTTTTTTTTTGCTGAACACCAGAATCGAAATCGATTTTTTTTTTTTTTCTTACTAAAATCCGAACCGAATTAAGGGTTTTCTTTATTAAACATCAGAACCGAAACCGGGGTTTTTTCTACTGAACATCTGAACCGAAATCGAGTTTTTATTTACAAAAACCGAACCGAATAGTTTTTTTTTTTTTTTTTACTAAACACCTAAACCGAAGTTCGGGATTGTTTCTAATAAACACCAGAACCGAAATCGGTTCTTTTTTTTACTTAAATCAGAACCGAAATTAGGGATTTTTCTACTAAACACCAGAATCAAAATCGGTCTTTTTTTTTTTTTTTTTTTTTTTTTTTTTTTTTCAAAATTAAAATCCGAACCGAATTCACGATTGTTTTACTGAACATTAGAACCGAAATGGGTTTTTTTTTCTACTGGACATCTGAACCGAAATCGAGTTTTTATTTAAAAAAACCGAACCGAATCGGGAAAAAACCGAAATCGGGAATAAATTTTATTTAAAAAAACCGAAATCGGGATTTTTTTCTACTAAACACCAGAACCGAAATCGGGATTATTCTACTAAAGACCAGAACCAAAATCGGTTTTTTCCTTTTTTTTTTTTTTTTTTACTAAAATCAAAGCCGAATTCAAGGTTTTTTCTACTGAACATCTGAACCGAAATCTGGTTTTTATTTACTAAAAACCGAACCGAATTCAGGTTTTTTTTAAATAAACACCAAAGCCGGGATTTATCTCACATTCCGGAATGTTTGATAAAGTCATTTTGGTGCAGACAAAAGAAAAAAATATTTACATTTCGTGGCTTTTTTTTTCTCACTTTTGTTATCATTATGTCAAATTATGCATTTTATATCCGATTGAACGTTTCGATATAGTAATTATATCCGATTTTATAGTATATCCGATAGTAAACGTTGTCCATATATCGAACGGTTTTTGTATTTTATCTTATTTGTTAAGACCTGGCCTTTTTTTTTTTTTTTTTTCGATTTCGCACATCTGCAATTTTCTAGAACATTTGTGTACGTGCATATTAAAACCTCCCACTTATACAATCCGGATAGTATGTTTTGTTTTTAAACTATTTGTAAACAAATAAGTTTCGAATCAAAACAAACTATCCGGATTATATAAGTGGGAGGTTTTCATATGCACGTACACATTTTACTACATTCTGGAACATTCTAGAACCTTCTAGAACATTCTAGTGTAATTTGTCAATGTATTGTGTTTAAGAACCACACTCAAAACCCAACATAATATTTACTGATATTTTTACTCGTGGGAGTAAGATTTAAAAGAAATTGAAGAGTATCGGACAGTGGTAACCTCCACTGTAGCTTGTTATTTACTAAAAACCGAACCGAATTCAGGATTTTTTAGTAAACACCAAAACCGGGATTTTTCCTACTAAACACCAGAACCGAAATCAGGGTCTTAAGGTGACGCAGGAGTGATTCAATTTTTTGAACACCCTATACTTTGAGCTAATATTATTGTTTTGGAGCCAGATATCAAAATTCCGTTTCCGAGCAACAATTTTTATCAATCTTAGGCACATTCGGGAAAAATTCCATACCTGAGCATACAGTACTTTTTTGGGAAACTTTGATTTAGGATAAATTCCCGGGAATTTATAGTAGATTAAGGTTTCCCAAAAAAAGTACTGTATGGTCAGGTATGGAATTTTTCCCGAAGGTGCCTAAGATAGATAAAAATCGTTGCTCGGAAGCGGCATTTTGATATCTGGCTCCAAAACATTAATATTAGCGTTTTTCGAAGTATAGGGTGTTCAAAAAAATGAATCACTCCTGCGTCACCTTAATGGCGACATGCGCGAAGACGACGAGTTGTCGACACCCACTCCACATTGGCTCTCTAAAAAGATGGCAACGAGCAGCGACAGCGTAATTTTCTATGGGTTTAACGCTGACGGAAAAATTCGTGTAAAAATCGTGTAAAAATTGTTCAAAAATTAAAATGGCGAGATTCATTTGTGTACGAGCATATGAAAACCTCCCACTTATACAATCCGGATAGTATGTTTTGTTTTTTAACCTTTTGTAAACAAATAAGTTTTGAATCAAAACAAACTATCCGGATTGTACATGTGGGAGGTTTTCATATGCACGTACACATTTTGTTATTCTTTGATTAGGGGTCATGTACATATTACGTAAGCATCTTAAGGGGGGGGGGGGGAGGAGGTCTCGTAAATGCTTACGACACCTTACCAAGGGGAGTGTGAGACCCCCCCCGGGTCTCACACTTTCTTACGTAAGCTTTTTTCTACTCTGACCAGAAATTTTTGAAAACAAAATAAATAATTAATTAATTAATTTCATGTTTTTTTAAATATTGCAAATGTTGCGGCGAGCTAATATTACATTATTTTGTTACCGTCTAAATAAAGGTAACCTTCTCTTTAATTTTTCTCAATATAGGCTTTTATATTGGTTTATTTCAGTTCCATGAATTATGGGGAAAATTACCGAAGTCGAGTGCCGTTGGTTTCACTATTAAAAAAAAAAAAAAAAACTTACGTAATATGGAGGGGGGGTTGTCAAAATCTTACTCATGCTTACAACGGGGGGGGGGGGGAGGGGGTTGAAAATACCAAAAAAAAATGCTTACGTAATATGTACATGACCCCAATGTTGAAAAAGATACAAAATTAAAGTCAGTCGTTGTTGTTGAAACAACTAAGAACTATTTGAAATGCAGTACCAAAGGAAGGATATTAGTTCAGGTATAAGACCTAAACAATCTTTATTTTATAAAAAAAGTGTACCTCCACATGAAAAAAGCTACTTTAAGAAACCGAACCGAACCGTTTTGATTTTCAGAACGGTTTGCCATCCCTGGCCTCTTTCAGTAAAAACATAGGTGAATTATAGGATTTTATATTATGAGATGAATATATGTGTACGTGCATATGAAAACCTCCCACTTATACAATCCGGATAGTATGTTTTGTTTTTTAACCTTTTGTAAACAAATAAGTTTCGACTCAAAACAAACTATCCGGATTGTACAAGTGGGAGGTTTTCATATGCACGTACACATATTATAAGTTTTTGTCTTGAAAAACTTTAAAAAAGTTTACCAAATAAATACGAACCCAGAAAACAAAGTCAACGCTTTTCGTTCGCAAATTTTTTTACAGCTGCAATAACAATTCAGACAAGTTAAAACGTACACTAAAAATTCCAGAATAACGAAAAAAAAAAAAATTCGTCCAGTACTAAAATTTGGAATTTTTCCTTGTAAATCGAATATTAGACAAAACAGTCATTCCTTCCTTTGGGAATTAACCGAAGCATACTCTTAAAACTTTCTTTCTTAAAACACATGAGACACGACCCGAGTTGGACCAAATTAAAGCTCATTTATATTGCGACTTAGAAATTACTTCGACCAAACTTTAAATATTTACTGATTTATCTGACCACCGCGGGCACAGCTACAATACGAATAGCCGATCCTTTTATTATTTTTCTTGCAAAGCCTATTTAACTTCTAATTTTGTTTTCTTAAATTTCATGACGGAACACAGAAAACATTCCTGTTCAGTGGTGTACGAATAAGAACGGCCAAACATGCTACAAAGGATTCCCCATGGGCTGTTACTTCAATAAAAAATACAACAATTCAAGAAACTGTAATTTTATGGTAAGTTTTGACGCGCATTAATTATTTCAAATTTTTTGTTATCTTTTTTCACTTTGATTTTTAAATTTCAGAACGTCCCAGAGAACACCGGTTTTTACCTCTTTAACCATCTCAATTTTAAGGTAACATTTACAACCGGAGAAAAAATTACCTCAGGCTTTGCGCTTGACGGAGTAAAGGGCGACATCACCAGTAAGGACTTCAGACGAAAATCTCAACCGACGGAAATAAAATTTCGTTTTAATTGCAGATATTAAGGTTTTTCCCACAAGTATTAATCACAAGGATCCAAATAATTTAGATTGCAATATCGAGGAGCCGATTTATCTTTCTGAAGAAAGGAACGAATCTCTAACGATAACATATTCATATTCGGTGTATTACGAGGTAGAATTTTTGAAAAAAAGTCACCCTCTTGTATTTTCAATTTCAAAAAAAAAATTCATTTGATTCATATTGCAGATGGATAAATACATCAAGGCGAAATCGACCGAAGTGATTTTAACCGAAACAGTTGCAGATAAAACTGTTGCAAACGAAACTGCTACAAATCAAACGATTTTAGAAAACTGCAAAATGGAATGTACATGGGACGACTTTCTAAACTTATTTTCTCCGAACAGCAGTAATAAATTACAATGTTTTCATAGTGTAATATTTTTTCCGACATTGTTAATTTTGGTAACGCAGATTTTTGTGTTTGGAAACCATTTCGAATTTTGAGCACTGGCAATCATAGCACTGGAAAAATAAATAAAACTTTTAAAAGTTTGCTTATTTTTTCAACGCTCAATTTTACTTGCTGCTACTAAACTAACGTTTGAAATTTAAAAAAAAATTATGTGATTGTGTTTCTCTAATTTATTTTCAAAAGTCACAAACGCACTTTATTTCAAAAATTTAAAGATTTTGTGTATATACTGTATTTTGTTTGACACTGTTATATTTTTTTAAAAAAATAAAAAAAAAAAAAAAAAAAAACTTAAAGTTGGATCAAATGCATCATTCTATTATTCTTCCAGACATTTGCTTTTGAAATTCAATACAGAACCTTGCTGGAGATTTTAAGGCGAGAGAAGGGTGTGGAATGTAAAATACAGGACCGCGACATACGGATGCATGAATTGCATATCAAATATTTGCAGTCTGTTTCAAACTGCAAACCTATGAAAACAATGTTTCTCTAAAGGAACTCTCAACCGAAAACTGGGTTAAAATATAAAAAAAAAAAAAAAAAAAAAAAAAATTAATTCTTTTTTATACAAGATCCGTTCCCGACCATTTTTTCTAATCCGTTTTTCCAAAAAAAAAAAAAAAAAAAAAAAAATTCTAAAGGTTCTAGTTCGTTTACATAACCGGCCGGTTAAGGTTCTAGTTCCTTTACATAACCGGCCGGTCAGCCGGGCGGTGAAAATTTTTTAACAATAAAAAAAAGTTTAATATTTTTTTTTTTGATTCGGTATTTTACACATAAAAATGAGATCGGATCGCACCGAAACCGTGCCAAAACGCTTTGTTATGTTTAAAAGGTAAAGATTCGTTATTGAAAACGTATGAAAAAGGCTTTACTGTGCCTAAATTTGACAATTTTTTTTAATGTTTTCGAAATAAAAAAATAAAACGCCATTTTTCTTTTTGTTGTTGAAATAGTTCGTGGTTCCACCGCTAGAGCGCTGCACTAGTCTCTCGGAAATAAACATTTTTTTTTTTTCTGCAAAAACAATTAAATATTATCAAATATAAGAACTATTAACTGTTTTTCATGCATTTAATGCCATGGAAATTTATCTCTGAACATAACGAAACGTTTTGGGTACGGTTTCGGTGCAGTTAGACCCCGTTTTCATGTATAAAATTTTGGATTAAAAAAAAAAATTTTTAACGTATTTTTTTATCGTTAAAATGTGTACACCGCCCGGCTAACCGGCCGGTTATGTAAACGAACTAGAACCTTTAGCCGGGCGGTGTACACATTTTAACGATAAAAAAATATGTTAAAAATTTTTTTTTTAATTCAATAATTTATACATGAAAACGGGGTCTAACTGCACCGAAACAGTACCCAAAACGTTTCGTTATGTTCAGAGATAAATTTCCATGATATTAAATGCACGAAGAACCGTTAATAGTTCTTATATTTGATAATATTTAATTGTTTTCGCAAAAAAAAAAAAAAAAATGTTTATTTCCGAGAGACTATGCAGCGCTCTAGCGGGGAAACCGCGAACTATTTCAACAACAAAAAGAGAAATGGCGTTTTATTTTTTTATTTCGAAAACATTAAAAAAAATTATCAAATGTAGGCACCACAAAGCCTTTTTCATTCGTTTCAATAACGAATCTTTACCTTTTAAACATAACAAAACGCTTTGGCACGGTTTCGTTGCGATCCGATCTCATTTTTATGTGTAAAATAACGAATCGAAAAAAAAAAAATTAAACTTTTTTTATTGTTAAAAAATTTTCACCGCCCGGCTGACCGGCCGGTTATGTAAAGGAACTAGAACCTTAATCCATTTTTTCTAAAAATGTTAATTCCTATCTATAAAATTTTTTTTCTAAACATTTTTTTTCCCTAATTTATAAGTTTTCTAAAATTTTTTGATTCCTAAAATGAATTTTTTTTTCTAATTTTGTAAATGTTTAAAAGAATTTTAAGAAATTTAATTTTAGGGATTTTAGGAAATTTAATTTTAGGAATTTTAACAAATTCAGGCTGCCTCGTCGAAAAAATATAGGACATTTTCTGAAAAAATATAGGACAAATTTTGAAAAAATATAGGACAACATAGGACAAGTTTTGAAAAAATATAGGACAAAAACTTCAATTTAACATTCACTTTACAATATTTTCTTCTTTTTTTCGCTTTAAATAAAATAAAAAATTCAAAAAAATTTCTTTTCATCAACAAGAAATAAATTTAAATGCTTTTTTCACACCAAATGAGTTACAGCGAAGCATCACTGACTAAAGGGTAATTTTTCATTGTGAAAAAAACTCGCCTTTAAAAAATTATCCAAAATGCATTTTAACTACAAAGAAATTGATTTTATGATATTTTAAAGTTAAAAACTCCCAAAAATACAGGACATGCTCAAATATAGGATATATAGGACGTTTGTCAAAATATAGGGAATATAGGACATATAGGACAGCTGTGCAGCCTGTTCTTACGAGATTTTTCCGAACTAAAAGCTCAATGGGACGCGCTTTCCCGTCTACTAAAAATTTGAAAAAAAAATCAGAAGAACTATCTCATACAAATAAAAAAAGTTAGGGGACGACACTTGCGAAAATCCAAACTTCTCAAAATAAGAACCATCCTAAACTGCCATTATCCATGCAGGTTAATACCTGCAATACCTGCCCTTCGGAGGTCTATTTAATCCAAAATAACAGTTATCAATCAATCTTCTAGAATGCGACTCACTAGTTAAGTTGCCTGCATACTCATACAATCTGCCAAAATCCTTAAAAAAACTAAATAATGAAGACTTACCGGCCATCGATGGCGCCGAAAACGTTGATTCCAATTGACTAAAAACGAAGTCCTTCCGCCATTTTGCTCCGGGAAGGCTTCAGAAGGTGTAAAAACCAAGTTGGCCATTATGCTTCACCGAGGGGTTGCATCATAATCGAAAACACTCCCGACTAACTCGAAAGACGGATATTTATTTAAAATATAAAATAAAAAATACGAAGAGCGTACTTTTAATTCCCTAACCTACTGAACCGAACCGAACAAAGGCTCTACCGGGCGACGGTGGCCACGAAACGAAAAAACGAACGCGAGTAAACCGACCGCGTAAACGAACCGAGCAACCCCTAACCAATTTGAAAATCAGCACCTCAAACATCTAAAAAGAGAAAAAAAAAATTTATTAATATTAAATAAATTTTCATTAGGATTAAATACATACCCGTATTAATTTAGTAAAAGCTGGAAAACTAGATTATGCCAAGCATGGAGAAGTCAAGAATCGTTTTTCTGGCATCGTCGATCGACCTAGAAGTATATACCGCAAGGCGTTCGGAGGAAACGATAGTCTTTCGCAGGTCTTCTTCAGCATGATCCCATCACTGCTGCTGTAAGAAGTTGCTGAAAAATAAAATCCATATCATGTAAATATTTAAATTCTAAGAAAGCGTTTGTTCTTTTTTCTCAGTTTAAAAGATGCTCCGGTAGTTTAAATTAGATCCTAATCCCTGAAAAAAAAAAAATGAGGAACAAAGAGAAAACGATCGCGCACTCAGAAAAAAAAATGACTAATGCGAACGCAAAAGTGCATTGAGACAAGACATTTTTCGTAAAAACCGTGCGAAAACAAGAAAATGTCTTGTGATAAGTCATTTCGGTTCGCCTTGAGATAAAATGTCTTGCCACAAAACAATAGGCGACACTAGCGGACATTTCTTATACTATGCTATTAGAATCAAAATGGCGGCTCGCGAAAACAATGATTATTATTTAATGAAATAAAAACTTAATGTCATTTTAATTTTTATTTTAAAAACGTGTAAGTGGACATCGGGATTAACCAAAATGGATATTCAGGATTATTTTTATATTCACGTAACTTAAATTAAATATTTTCTTTAAAAAAATTGAATTGAAATCTAACATTGTCCATTGCAGACGATACGGGTTATGTTCAGGCTATGTTATTACTATTCATATAAAATTATGAAAAGAAGATTTAAAAATCAAATGAAAAATCTTAAAAGTTATATCACATAGATTATGATGGTTTTGCATGCATATTTATTAACACGAGCATGAGCAGTATTATCATAACATATAATGTATAAATTCTACGTAAGCAGCCATTTTGTTTGTTTACAATATATGACTTGCCGACAGCCGACTGAATGACTTGCGACAAGTCAGAAAATATCTTCCCACAAAACAAAAGCGTTTAAAGCATAATAACAGCTTATGCTAAGTTATTTTGTTTTCTGAGTGCGGTAGTTTTGAGCATTGGTAGCGGGAGAACATTCTCTTCTTCACGGCGTTATCCAAATTTTAAAATGTTACCTGAAAAGAAAAAAAAATTACAAGAGCTATTAAGGGGTGGTAGAAGAAATCTAAAGAATGCAAATAAATTAAAATATAAGAAACCCAGAAATGAGGGAATCGAAAAGTCTTTAATATTTCTGATCACAAAGCAGCAGCCAATCATTAAAACCCTTCCGCTAACTTTTTAATATTTAGGACTCAAACTTTTAATTCGGAATTTAAAAAAAATTCGGACTGAAATTTCTTATGAATTCTCTTTTTAAGCTAAAGTTTCTAAGTGATTAGTTAAACGTGTATATCTCACTCTAAACTGTTTTATCTTCATTTGAATATGAAAGACTGAAAAGAACTGAATGTATAAAGGGTTTTTTTTCAATAAAAACTCCAAAAATTAGGCCGTAAAAAATTTTATTCCAACAATCTAACGCAGAAGGCCTTTTCGGAACCCTCTAGATCCCATCATCAGTGCTAAAAACATCGAATAAAATTAATAAAAACCCGATCAAAATTCAAATAAAGTAAAATTGAAATTAAAGCAATGACAGAAATAAACGACCTTGACATACCTTTACGTATTTAAATATAAATAAATAAGCATTAAGGCACGTAGCCTACGTACAAAATTAAAATAATCTAAAAATCTCCGAATAATATTTCCTTTTTCTTCTTTTCCATTTCATTATAAACGTAGAAATTAATAAAAATCAAAACAAAATTAATTGAACAGCCAAACGATTTCAACGAACAACACAAGAGTCAGCTGACCAAGGAAAAAGGTCGTACGCCTGCAAATGATATCAATTGACAAATCGCGACAGGTTCTTCACGCGGAAAAATTTAATAAACATGTAATTAAAATATACTGATAAAAATTATTCAGAACGAAATTAATGAAGTAAATCTATTAAGTTTGAAAATTGAATCTTCCCGCGATCTTCGTTGAGGAGTTTTTTCTCATCTTTGGTCTGGATAAAAAGGCTTTCCCAATATAAAAGATGTTGATCATTGTTAACCTCCTTTAGTAATTTTAATTGTAGATTTTTCGTCTTATGTCTCGTATTAATTAAATGGTTACCTAGCCCCGAGCTGCCAATATGGTTGTATTTATAGTAGTTTATGTGTTCCTGGAACCGTGTTTTGATATTTCGCTTCGTTTGTCCAATGTAGGATTTATCACAGTCTCCACACGTTATCTCGTATACTCCAGATTTTTCCTTTTCTTCGACCGGATCCTTTGGACTGCCCAACAAGCTACGTAATGAATTAACCGTCTTAAAAACCACTTTGAGATTGAACTTGTTAAAAATCCTATGAAGGCCTTTGCACAGATATTTATTGTATGGGAGCAAGATTCTTTTATTTTCTTCATCCGAAACCGACTCTCTGTTTTGGCGGGGTTGTTGTTGTTTTGGTTGAAGTATCTCATCGATGATTTTTGACCGAAAACCATTCGATACAGCAACTGATTTCAAAAATTCTTTTTCTTTTTCGAACTTTTCTTGACTTAACGGTACCGATTTTAATCTGTGGACTGCCGTTTGATGTCCCGCCAATTTGTAAACCCATGGGTGGTTAGATGTAGCATGGATAAACTGATGTGTGTTTGTGGGCTTTCTGTATATATCGAAAGACAGAGATTCCCCCTCCCTTTGAATTAGTAGGTCCAAGAAAGGAAGTTTCCCTTCGATTTCTTTCTCCATGGTGAATTTGATCCCTGGAACTCGCTCATTTAACAATTCCAAGAATCTCTCTGGCTCCATCTTGTCGAGATCAAATATGACAAAAATATCATCGACATAGCGAATCCAAAGATCCGGGAAATAAGTGAAATCTTTTTTGGCTTCCGTTTCGAACCAGCTCATAAAAATATCCGCTAAGATCGGTGACAAGCAATTTCCCATAGCCATGCCTGAGGATTGGGCATATACTTTATTATTGAAACGAAAATGATTTTGTAGAACACACACGTTTGACACGTTTAGCGTTCCTAATAATAAAAAAGTCATTGAGATTCTGAAGCAGGTCAAATTAAAGAATAACCAAATTCTAGTATCGTTCGATGTAGAATCGTTATTTCCGAGCGTCCCCGTTGAAACTACCCTCAAAATTTTGGAGGAAAATTTAAAGAAAAACAACGTAGATGAAGAAGAAATTCGAGAGCTCCTTATACTCACCCGTTTGTGTGTTCTACAAAATCATTTTCGTTTCAATAATAAAGTATATGCCCAATCCTCAGGCATGGCTATGGGAAATTGCTTGTCAGATCTTAGCGGATATTTTTATGAGCTGGTTCGAAACGGAAGCCAAAAAGATTTCACTTATTTCCCGATCTTGGATTCGCTATGTCGATGATATTTTTTGTCATATTTGATCTCGACAAGATGGAGCCAGAGAGATTCTTGGAATTGTTAAATGAGCGAGTTCCAGGGATCAAATTCACCATGAGAAAGAAATCGAAGGGAAACTTCCTTTCTTGGACCTACTAATTCAAAGGGAGGGGGATCTCTGTCTTTCGATATATACAGAAAGCCCACAAACCACATCAGTTTATCCATGCTACATCTAACCACCCATGGTTTACAAATTGGCGGGACATCAAACGGCAGTCCACAGATTAAAATCGGTACCGTTAAGTCAGAAAAGTTCGAAAAAGAAAAAGAATTTTTGAAATCAGTTGCTGTATCGAATGGTTTCGGTCAAAAATCATCGATGAGATACTTCAACCAAACAACAACAACAACCCCGCCAAAACAGAGAGTCGGTTTCGGATGAAGAAAATAAAAGAATCTTGCTCCCATACAATAAATATCTGTGCAAAGGCCTTCATAGGATTTTTAACATTCCATCTCAAAGTGTTTTTAAGACGGTTAATTCATTACGTAGCTTGTTGGGCAGTCCAAAGGATCCGGTCGAAGAAAAGGAAAATCTGGAGTATACGATAACGTGTGGAGACTGTGATAAATCCTACATTGGACAAACGAAGCGAAATATCAAACACGGTTCCAGGAACACATAAACTACTATAAATACAACCATATTGGCAGCTCGGGGCTAGGTAACCATTTAATTAATACGAGACATAAGACGAAAAATCTACAATTAAAATTACTAAAGGAGGTTAACAATGATCAACATCTTTTATATTGGGAAAGCCTTTTTATCCAGACCAAAGATGAGAAAAAACTCCTCAACGAAGATCGCGGGAAGATTCAATTTTCAAACTTAATAGATTTACTTCATTAATTTCGTTCTGAATAATTTTTATCAGTATATTTTTAATTACATGTTTATTTAAATTTTTCCCGCGTGAAGAACCTGTCGCGATTTGTCAATTGATATCATTTTGCAGGCGTACGACCTTTTTCCTTGGTCAGCTGACTCTTGTGTTGTTCGTTGAAATCGTTTGGCTGTTCAATTAATTTTGTTTTGATTTTTATTAATTTCTACGTTTTATAATGAAATGGAAAAGAAGAAAAAGGAAATATTATTCGGAGATTTTTAGATTATTTTAATTTTGTACGTAGGCTACGTGCCTTAATGCTTATTTATTTATATTTAAATACGTAAAGGTATGTCAAGGTCGTTTATTTCTGTCATTTGCTTTTAATTTTCAATTTTACTTTATTTGAATTTTGATCGGGTTTTTATTAATTTTATTCGATGTTTTTAGCACTGATGATGGGATCTAGAGGGTTCCGAAAAGGCCTTCTGCGTTAGATTGTTGGAATAAAATTTTTTACGGCCTAATTTTTGGAGTTTTTATTGAAAAAAACCCTTTGTAAATTTCATATTGGGTCCGTAGTCCGCCGTTAAAATAAATTTTTAAAACTGAATGTATGCTAAAACCGAAAAATTGCGCCCTTGATGTATTTTTAGAAGTTTTGCCATCCTCCCTATAAGATTCAAAATTTTGAATTCTTAGATTTCATAACATCTTATAGTATTTTACTTTTTTTTTTCGAAGTTTCTAATTAATGCAAATACATAATTTTTAAATATTTCTAAAATTAGTTGATATCTTCTGATAATAAATGCCAGGTGAAAAATATCTTCAAATACATCAGAGTAATAAACTAGTTCGTGTCTCATGGCTTCTTCCGTTGTGGTTGCTTCTCCAGTCTTGTTACCATCCCAATTCAATATAAAAAAGGAAAAAAAAAACTCCGCTCCGCTGTTGAGAAACTCTTCGTCTGGCTCCGATTTTTTTTTTACTTTTTTAGTAGCTAAAACAATCAAGAATACATCAACAGGATAGGTTTTACAATAAGAATATGGCTCCATTGCTTCAAAAATTCTTATTTCATTGTAAAATTCAATTCAAAAAAGTAAAAGGTTTAAAACGATTTTATAAAACACAATAAATAAGATGCATTAATTAGAAACTTCAGAAATACCTAAATTTATCTTAGATTGTACTTTGGACTGACAGGTCTAACTTTCACAGTTCAAAGACATTTTTGGCTTCTCTTAAATTTTCAAATCAGCACTTAATATATTTCATTGAAAACTGTACTCTGGATGAATTTTTAAAGTTTTGACCCTTCCCTTCAATTCGGGATTTATAATTCTTAATTCTTAAATTCTGTTTAGTGGTTTAAACTCTTTTTCGGGCTTACAAATTAATGTACTTTTATATATACAATCTTTCAACATTATTTGCTAATAATAGAACCCAGACGATATTAATACACGGTCTCTGCAAATTTCATTGAGGCGTGCTATTTCGTTCAACCCTCAGCGAGTCTTCTGGTTGTAGTTGTGGCTTGGTACAGTTAGCAAATTCCATTCAAAGACAGCCGGCCGCTGCAAAGTCTTGGCCAAAGATCTGGCTCAGATTTTTTTTTTTTTTTTAGTAGCTGAAACAATCAATAGCCAATCAAGAGAACTGTTTTACAATAAGAACAAGCTTTGGCATTTCATTAGCATATATTTATAAAATAATATACGATTATACAATTTTAAGAATATTTTAAAATACACCCTATTAAGTACATTAATTCAAAGCACCGAAAATTTAAAGGATTTGAATCCCAAAAATTATTTAAATAACGAATGAAACGCTAAGAATTCATTTTAAAGCTCACTAAAATACTCAGGATATAAAGCAGCCTAAACAACCCATTCATATTTGTCTAAGTCTCCCGAGGAAAATTTTCCGAATTTTAAGGGAATCTGACATAAAAAAATATACTTCCAGACATTTTTGTTTATTCCTATAAAATTTTTTTAAATTAAATACATTCTGGACAAAGTATAAAATCAAAAACTTTTTCAAAAAAAAATTTCCTTATAAAAAAAAAAATTCTTAGGGCGCAATTCTTAGGCGACTACCAAACGCTTTTAAGAAAAAATTAGGATGAAAGGGACTTTCAGATTTTAATGTTAAAAGATATCCCGAAATCAACTCATAAAATTTCAGATTTTAGTTTAGGACCTCTTCGGGATTAATCTCACACCACTTTATTTTCAAAAAAAACTGCCTAGTTTTGGGATCCTAATAGTTAGGCAAAATTTACTGCCATGAAACTGCAACATGTTGTAAAATTTTGGCATCAAGAAACACTTGCAAAACCAAATATACAGTTAACATTTCGAGGGAAAAATACTTATTATAGAAATGGTCAATTAAATTAGCTTACATAAAATATTTTGCACCAACATTGCAACCTCTTCTGACTCAACTGAATGCTTTACATATAAACTACAAGTAAACGATTTCCAATTTTTTTTAATAATTCAAGAGCAATAAAATAAATTTTGTCTAATTTTCCTTTTGTAAAACATTGTAAAAGTTATTTCTTAGACTCAAATGAAGTTACAAAGCCAGAAATTTTCTGTTCACTTCCTTGCTTGCAAATTGAAAAATTCCACAAAACCAATTTTATAGCTCAAGCTTCTGCAATAACATACCAATCTCCACATTTTCAAATCAAGGTAAACTATTAACCAACTCAATTATGATTACTACTAGGCAAAATAAGAATCAAAAAACATACATACGCTTTTTGGCTCTTGCTATTACTTTTTAAAAATGAGTAGATAGTTATCTGGAACATAAATAACTGGAACGGTCTTACCTCATCTGCTGCAACTTCATCCACAGGCAAAGCTTCACACAGGCACCAATCTTTACTCAGAACAGCTTAAATGGCAGAACACTGATGATAATCTGTAACAAAACAAATACAGAATATTAATTAATGAACCAAGGGTGCCTCTAAACCTAGGAATTAAGACACGAAAAGGTTTCCAGAAATTCAAACTTCAATGCTAGATTTTCCAAATCCTTGATGCCAATAACAGAATCAGGAAATGCAGAAACCCTGTAAGTCACAAGGTAAACAGTTGGTTTTGTTTTTAAAAATAATGGAAAATAAATGGCGTTCCGAAAGCAAAACAAACTATTCACCTTGTGACTTCAGGGTTTCTGCATTTCCTGATTCAACTCTCATCTGAATGTAACGCAAAATTCTCAAGAAACAAAATCATCTCAAGCCCATTCTGTAATTAGGCCAAGAGGCTTCTAGGGGTAATGCGAGTCTGAGTCTGACTTTAGCTCCCAATGAACTACAATTCTGATTGTGTTCAATGAAAAACCCTTTGTTTGCGGATTTCAATTCAAATGAGCATGAAGATGCAAAGGTAACAAAGTATTACACAGTTCAGTATGACACATTCACAGTACATTAAAAAAAGAGCTGGTAAAATTTCCTACTCATTGAAAACAATGAGTGAAATCGTCCTCTAAATTACATCAAAATCAAATAAATGAAAAATATTTTTCGCTCAGCTAATCCTGTACAAATGAAATTAAAAAATAAATTCTTTCTTTAAAAATGATTGTTTTCATTTGAATACATGCAATCAGGATGTCACAGTTATCGTTTACATTGCAGTTACTAAAACCCCGGAAAAAATAAAAATTTTTTCTATTGCAATCAATGATGAAGGTCATTGGCTCCATCACAGCAATTTTTTAATAAATATTTCCCATTAGACATGAAAAATTCTCCTCAGATCGGCAAAAATAACAAAACGAAAAACAAAAAATTATCCACCTTAAAGAAGCTAACAATCTGGCATTCTGAACGATTTTACACTGAAGCTTGTTTTACTGTGACCTTGATATGACTTTGAACAACAATCCATAAGCACTTGAATCCCTGGGATAATTTCAATTAGGATATTATTACCAATGGCTATAAAAACATCGTAACCTTAAAATATCATGTTTGCATCAAAAAAGAAACACCAATTTCAATTTCTAACGTAAGTTCGAGAAACATACCGTTTTGCACAATCATTCCGCTCGATGTCATAACCTGCACGCCGAATTTCTCTTCAAGCCGTTTAACTACGAATCCCAGAGAAACAGCGTCACTTACTCACATTGCCCGAAATGAAATATCAAGATGGTGGCATTTGAAACAAGAATGGACAAGTCTGATCGAAATCGGAATGTACAATTTTAATCTTCGATTTAATTCACTTTTGAATTCTTCGATGATCGAGGCTTACTGAAACTAAGGCCACTTACATTACTGAAACGCGAAAAAACAACGATTTTTAAAAATTTCCGAAATTCCGAAATCCCGTATCGCGACTCGCGAGGTACTTGTGTAGTTCGAAATCCGACCACTAGAGGGCAACCTCTTCAAATATGGCGGAAGAGCGGATGATTTGATTTGCTCTGGAAAATCTCTCCGAAGGTTTTTCTTTCTTAATATTCAAAATGTACTTTGTAAGTACATTTTGCAACTTAAAATGTTTTTTTTTCTTCAAGATAATATGTAACCTCTTTAATTCCAAATACATAACAAGAGGCGAGTATTCGTTTTACCATTTCGTCAGCTATTATGTATTGTGGCACACTACCCTCATACATTCACACTTAAATTCGGCTAAGTAAAATTAATTTAAACAAAACAGTATTTGAACCAAATCCCAAAAAAAAGCCAACCAAACATTATGCTGAAATTGCAAATTAATGGTATAAAAGAAAGTATTTTTTTATATTTTAAAAAAACGGTAATTCGTATTTTTCCCGGAGATAAAAACAATAGAACGATATTTAAAATGGTGGATGCGGCAAATTCAGGATGGCTTTTATGTTAAATATACGGTATATTTTAGTCGGGAATGTACACATTACAAAGTTAAACAGACCGTATATTTATACAGTATACATATCTTTTTTTTCCTGCTATTTTCGTTTCCACGGCAAACGCATTGTTTCCCTTCTTTTCTTTATCTCTTTAACCACGTCAAAAGCTTTTATCACCATTACTGAACGTCAGCAGCAAAGCATCGGCCGGAGTTTCGGAGTTACATATACAATTATATTTACATTGACGTGTCTTTCTGCTGATTTTCTTTGGCTACGGCATAAACGTTTTTGATTTTGTAGAAGTAATAATGATTTCCGATTGAGGGTATCGAACAATTACACCGGTTTCTTTATGCCTTTGACCGCAACTTAAAAAACGCCATGGGTCGTCATCACAAGTCAACATTAGTATTTTTCGTTTGGACAGCGTTATTTAATTTAGTTGTAGGTTTTTATTTGCCCGGATTAGCCCCTGTAAATTACTGTCAAGAACAAGAGCAGCAGCATAACTGTAAGGTAGGTAGTTTTGAGTTTCCATGGGACAAAAAACCGAAACACGGGATTTACATCACTCTTTTGATGACTAACCTCCTTGACTTTTCTTTTATTTCAGACGGACATCCCTTATATGTAAATAGATTAACACTGAACAAAGTGTTCTGCCTTTTGACTACGATCAGTAAGTAATTATGTGAAAAATAGTTAGAGAGTATGTTTTCCTAATTGTTATTTTTTTATTTTAGTTTTGATTTTTGCACAGTTCCTGATGCTAAAGCCCCAGTTGAAAATTTAGGACAGGTAGTCCTTGGGGAAAGGATTAAATCTTCTCCATATAATTAAATTTTTAGAAGATAAAAAATGTGCTCTCCTTTGCACTAAAGAATATACCGGAGGTAACAAAGACCATGAAGAAAAGCTGACACTTTTAAAAAGAGGAATTAGCTTGAATTATCAACATCATTGGATCATTGGTATGTCATTTTAAAAAAAAAGAAAGAAACATTTCTCTCTAATCCTGCTTTTTTTCCTTACATTTTTAGATAATATGCCAGTGACATACTGTTATCCTGTAGATGGAGATAAAAAATTTTATTGTAGTGTTGGATTTCCAATGGGTTGTTTCTTTAACAAGAAATATCACAACAGAGACATTTGCCCGAGTATCGTAAGTTTCAGTTTTTTGTTTTGTAACTCAGTTTTTAAATGCTAACTAATTTTTTATTATTTGACATTGCAGAATATAGATAAAGTTGATGAAGCTTACTACTTATATAATCACGTCACCTTAGAAATAAGTTACCACAGTGGAGTTAACGAAGACTGGGGGAACTCATTTAAAGGAAAGAATGGTCGTATTATATGTAAGTGTCATTTGTGGAGGACGTGAGTGAATTCAAAAAAATAATTTTGATAATTTTTTTTTTTTTTAAATAGCTGTGAAAGTGACTCCCAAAAGTTTCCGTCACAAGGATCCCCAGCATTTGGATTGCACTACTGAGGAGCCAATGTACTTTGAAAAGGAAAAGCTTAAGGATGGGAAAACATTGACCGTTTATTACACTTACTCCGTGAAATTTGTGGTATGATAAGAGATTTTATATTTGATTTAGATTATCGAGCAAATGATATTACAAAAGAGAAATTATGAGGGAAAAAATTTGCAAACACAGGTGGATAACGATCCAGTGATCTTAACCTTTTTTTAAATTTTTAATTTTTTTATCTCTTATAAATTTCTGAATGAATGTAAAGACTTAAAGCCATGATTAGATAACGATGAACAATGATAATTTGACTCATCCTTTTGCATTTTTTTTTTTTCAGGAAAATGATCAAGTCAAATGGTCCTCAAGATGGGATTACATCCTAGAATCGCAACCTCACACAAACATACAATGGTTCAGCATCCTTAATTCCCTTGTCATAGTCTTGTTTCTCTCTGGGATGGTCGCTATGATTATGTTAAGAACATTGCACAAGGACATTTCTCGTTATAATCAAATCGATTCCGGAGAAGATGCTCAAGAAGAGTTTGGTTGGAAATTGGTTCATGGAGATGTTTTCAGACCTCCGCGAAAGGGGATGTTGCTGTCTGTATTTTTAGGTTCTGGAACTCAAGTATTTTGTATGACGCTAGTCACTTTAGGTAAAAAAAAAAAAAAAATTTGTGGATTTTTTATTGGATTGCTCTGTACGTTTTCCTCAAGCTAGTCGATAATTTTGAGCGGAATGGTGTCATCAACAATGAAGGTTACCCCCCAAGGGTACCCCCATTTTAAGGGAATGACGATCAGTGGTATTTTTTTGCTTGAGAAAGACATACAGATCTAAAATGAGTTACGTCGCACAATTTTTTAGCTTCCATTTAAAATTTTTATTTTTTGATTTTCAGCATTTGCTTGTCTCGGATTTCTCTCTCCTGCAAATAGAGGAGCTTTGATGACATGCGCTTTAGTTTTATACGTTTGTTTGGGTACTCCAGCCGGTTACGTATCAGCACGAGTTTACAAAAGTTTTGGAGGTGATAAATGGAAGTCGAACGTTTTATTGACTTCAATGTTGACGCCAGGGTACGATTTTTATGATTATTTTTTATGTAGGATCAAAGCTAAAATCCTTACCGAACAAAAAAAAAAATTGTAAAGTGGTTTTTTATTTATTTTTTTTTTTAATTTAAAAATTAAAAAAAATGGGGTAAAAAAAATTAAAAAAAATTAAATTTAAAAAAACTTTAAAAAAATTTTTTTTTAAGTTTTGTACTGAACAGCCAAATATTTAACCAGCCCTGTAGCCAAAGAGGGACCAGCAGGGGCAGTGCCCCCCTTGGCCTTTTTTCAAGCAAAAGGAAAAAAATTGATTACTGCAAAATGGGGATTTTAAGATGTAATTGTTTGTTGAATTAATTAAAAGTAAATATCATATTAGTCGCAAAGCCCAAATCCAAGTATTAAATTTTAACTTAAAAAAAAAAAAAAAAAAGTTGTGCTTCTCCTAGACGGCCGAGTGTCCCCCTAGACTATGAGTCTTGCCACAGGGCTGGATTTAATTCGGAGATTTTTCGGATTCATTTTTAATGAAATTTTCTGCTTTTGGGGGAGTCTAGGTCACAACCCCGAAAATTTTTTCTTAGCTCTGGCAACTAATACATAATTTTTATCTTCTTTTCCAGAATTGTATTTTGTTTATTTTTCGTAATGAATTTGGTCCTCTGGGGCGAAGGGAGCTCGGGAGCCGTGCCTTTTTCGACGCTTGTGGCTCTTTTAGCGCTTTGGTGGGGTGTTTCAGTGCCTCTCACGTTTGTCGGAGCTTATTTCGGATTTAGAAAAAGGGTAAGAATTTTTATTTAAAAAAAAAAAAAAAAAAGTTACTTCGAATTATTTAACTTAACTCTTTTTCTCTTTTTTTTTTCAGCCGATCGAACATCCCGTGAGAACAAATCAAATCCCTCGAAAAATTCCCGACCAAAGTGTTTACACACAGCCGATACCTGGCGTTATAATGGGCGGAGTCCTGCCTTTTGGTTGTGTATTTATTCAGCTATTTTTCATTTTAAATTCACTATGGTAAGGGCATTTAGAATAAATAAAATTTTTAAAAAAATAATTTCAATAAATTTTTTTTTCTCTTTTCAGGTCGAGTCAAGTGTACTATATGTTCGGATTTTTATTTCTTGTATTTTTAATTTTGATTATCACATGTTCAGAAACAACAATACTTTTATGTTATTTTCATCTTTGTGCAGAAGTACGTATGATTATTTATTTCAAGTTTTCGCAGTCTAAACTTCACAGCCCAAAACCCCAAATATAAAAAAAAAAAGAAAAATCAAAATGGCAGCTGTTCTTTGTTGGTCTTCTCTTTTCAAATTCAACATTTCGTCTAATGTTTTTTTTTCTATTTTTTACTATTTCAGGATTATCACTGGTGGTGGAGGAGCTTTTTAACGAGCGGTTTCACCGCATTCTATTTATTTATCTACTGCTTTCATTATTTCGTAACGAAACTTCCTATTCAGGACGCAGCATCGACGTTTTTATATTTTGGATACACTTTAATTATTGTGTTCCTATTTTTCCTGCTCACAGGTAAGGGTCGTCCGACTCCTTCAATTTTTTCCCGAAAATCCCAAATTAATTTTTTTTTTTTTCATTTTAGGCACAATCGGATTTTTTGCCTGCTTCTGGTTCGTCCGAAAAATTTACAGCGTTGTCAAAGTGGATTAAAAGCAATTCAAACAATGCATACAATTTTTTTTTTAAGAGACTGACAGACTTGAAACAAAAATCTTAAAAAAAAAAAAAATTCGTTCTGTTTATTTACCGTTAATTTAATTAATTATTTTCTGAAAATTATTAGGGCACTCCTGTTTTTTTTTCTCCCTTGTAATAAATTATTTACGAAAATAAGAGGATTGAAAATGAGCTTCTTATCAACCATTCAAATTTTTTTTTTTAATTTTATTTTAGAAGAAAAAAAAAACTAACTTTCATCAATTAATTTTTTTTTGTGTGTGATTAATAACTTTGTCCGATTGTTGTACAAAGATAAATTAATTATAAGGAAAGAAAGATGTACTTTTGTCATATTTTATTTAGCAGTTGAATTTTGTAAAAAAATAAAAAGGAAAAAAAAAATTAGGTATTTAAGTGTATCGAAAAATAAAAATTGTAAAATTGAAATGAAATTTTGTTTTGTAACGAAAAAGAGTCATCTACCGGTGAGTTTTTCAACTGCTTTTCTTGCGATTAAGGGAAAAGGAATCTAGATGACTCTTAACTGAATTTTCCTTGAAATAAATCACGAAAATCTCGATTTGTTCCCAAGTGTTGTTTTTTTTTACGTTTGTTAATTAAACTTGAATCTTTTTTTTTTTTTTTTTTTTTTTAAGCAACATGGGGTTTTTCACCCTTTTCGTACCGAAATTTTTGTTTTATTTTCGTTTTTCTCTGGACTTAATTTTTCCCGGTGGTAACATTGCCCTTTTTTTTTATAGCGCATTTAAGAAGAAAAAGTCTAAATCGTGCTTTGTTTTAAACATTTTGATCCAGAGTGCTTTCACCTCTGAGGCCTTGGAATCTTGTTTAGGATAGCGTTTCTTCGGGAAATAATACATATTCCTCGTTCCCGAGCATTTTTCCTAAAAAAATAAGTTCCTAATCCAATTTTCCTAAAAATTTTGGTCCTTAAAATTTTTTTTACTAACCATTTTTTGTTTCTAATTTTCAATTTTCCTAAATTTCCTAGAAAAAATATTCATGTTAGGAAATTTTATTTTAGGAATCAAAAAATTTTAGAAAAATTAAAAATTAGAAACAAAAAATGGATAGGAAAAAATTTTTAGGAATCAAAATTTTTAGGAAAAACGGATTAAGAATTAATTTTTTTTAGGAAAAATGGATGAGGAATTTATTTTTTTAGGAAAAATGGATGAGGAATTTATTTTTTTAGGAAAAACGGATTAGGAATTTATTTTTTTTAGGAAAAATGTATTAGGAACCAAAATTTCTAGGAAAAATGATTAGGAATTTATTTTTTTAGGAAAAACAGATTAGGAATTTATTTTTTTAGGAAAAATGGATTAGGAATTTATTTTTTTTAGGAAAAATGAATTAGGAATTTATTTTTTTAAGAAAACCGGATTAGGAATTTATTTTTTTAGGAAAAACGGATTAGGAACCAAAATTTTTAGGAAAAATGGATTAGGAATTTTTTTTTTTTTACGAAAAATGGTAGGAAATCTTTTTTCTGTATATTTATTCCTAATTTTTATATTTCTAAGAGATCTTAATTAAACTTGACTTAGCACATACCTTCACTCCTTAATTTTCTTCCTTAATAATTCGGACCTGGTACACTAAACTCCATTAGGACTTCCCATAAATATAACCGTCACGGCCCTGAAAATAAAATAAAAAAAAAAACTTTTAGAATGCTTCCACCCTTCCTCGATGCTTAAACCGAATTCAATTAAACTTTTTCAGGAAATTCGAAATTGATTTTTATAATTTACCGAAAACTTATTAAAGAAAAAGAAATGAAAAGCTCTCCGGGAAAATTAATGTTATGTCAAATGAAACATTAAACCGTCAGGAAGAAGAACAGCATCCTTGCATTTTGTCCTCCACAAGACGTGTACAATTACTGGGTCAGGGACAATGGCAAAAGACAGATTTATGCTTTGCAATATATAGCCAAGGTGCTAGCCGTGAGAAAAACCGTGAAAAATGAATCCGAACCTTTATTTAACTTCATATTAAACCCGCCGGATGGGATTTTTTTTTCTCCCCTTTTTCAAGGCGATTTTATATTAGAAAATTGATCCGTTTTCCATTTCCTCATGTTACAATATTAACGTCAAATCGCATACTTTTTAAAGACGAAGGAGAAAAAAAAGAAAAAGAAAAGTCGGAAGTTTCGATATTACATTCCTGAACTTCCGGCAGATGAAAAATCCCGGATGTCACCTACAAAACCTAATTATCGCTCTGCTTTTACTTGAGATAAAAGAGATTTCCTGGATGTTTCTTTATTTTTTTCTTAAAGATTATCACATCCAAAAGGGCAAAATTTTAATTGTTAAAAGTTCAATTTTGTTTTCTTCTTAGTCCTTGAACTTCGATAATTAGTTCAGGTTATTAAATTCTTGGAATTCATTGCTCAAGATGAAATGATGCTTGCAACTTAATAAATTTTAATATTTCTTTATTCTAATTTTAGGGTCTTCCCGACTTCCGTACATTTTATATTGGCTAATGAATAGGCCTGCACAGCCTGGACTAGATCAACTCAAGCTAACGGTGTAATGAAAAACTGAAAAGAAAAAAATCATACTGGGATATGGGGGCATATCCCTTCGTAGGACTATGTCTATGGGGTCTTAATCTTTTTCTTTAAAAAATTGAGTAATCTTTTTCATAAAGATTAAAGTGTTTCATACCTGCTACTACAGTACTTTCAGGTAGAAAACAATATATATACACATCCAAGTATAGTTTTTTATACCTAGGCACCACACACTCTAGAGTGCTTCCTGCCTAGGCACCACACAGCCTAGAGTGATTCCTGCCTAGGCACCACACACTCTAGAGTGCTTCCTGCCTAGGCACCACACACTCTAGGGAGACTCCTAGCTAGGCACCACGCACTCTAGAGTGCTTCCTGCCTAGGCACCACACACTCTAGAGTGTATCCTGCCTAGGCACCACACACTCTAGAGTGATTCCTGCCTAGGCACCACACACTCTAGAGTGATTCCTGCCTAGGCACCACGCACTCTAGAGTGCTTCCTGCCTAGGCACCACACACTCTAGAGTGCTTCCTGCCTAGGGAATAATATTTGGATATATTATACTGTATAAATTTGCCCCAAAAATGTTTTACGAATTTTTCCGAGGATTTTCCAAGAATTTTCCAAGAATGTTTGCCAAAGGTGTTTCAACGGAATTTTTTACGAAAACAGTTTAAGAATTACCCTAAACTTTCCCTGAATATCGTTTCTAAAATTATTATAAAAATTTTTCCCAAAATGGTTTCAATAATATTTCCTAAAAATTGTTCAAACACTTTTCCCAAAAATTCTTGAAGAATTCTGCCTAAATTTTACTGAAAATTGTCCTCAAACTTTTTTCCAAAATTACTTTAAAAATTTTTTTGTTTAATTGAGATTTTGATTTTTCCCAAAATGACAAAAATAATAATTTTGACAAGGAAAAACCAAAACTTTTTTTATTTTTTTATTTTATTAACAAATAAATTCATAATAAAAGAATAACAAAAGAAAACAGTTTCCTAAAGCAGCTCTTCCTTGGGACCATAATTTCGGGGCAGAAATTCGGAACAAAAATTTCCGGGAAAATCATCAAAAAGCAACGATTCCCGGGGAAAAAAAAACCTTGGAATTTTAGTCAAAACACGTTTTAAGTTAAAATTCTTACGATCGTTTGAGCTATTTAACTGTGTTCAGTCCGTTCCTGTCCCTTCCCGGAAAATCTTTGATGACCATGCAGAGGCCAGTCCGCCCTTGAAAGACGCCTACACGGTTAGAATAAACCAGATTTCGAAATCTTAGGTCCTTATGTAACGGTGATAACAATTTAAGATATTTTTGGAAATATGTCTCGTTTCATCGTCGTCCATCTGTAGAAGCAACGGGGGCAAACGGACGCGTGACAAAGTTAATGATTTGGGATTATGCTATGCGAATGCGGTTAATACGAATCCCACAATCGCAGCACGTGTGCGACATTAAAAAAAAAAATACGAAAAATATTAAAAAGTAAATAATACTTAATAACTGAGTAAGCTATGGGCAGTAGCTACTTTAAAAAATTGATGCAAGAAAATTTCGGATCGTTGACCTACCCCAATCCGGAGTTTTTTTTTAATAAAAATCAGTCAGACAAATCCCGTATTAATTAATTGGGCGTAGTACGGGAAGAAAAAAGATTATATAACGATTAACGGTATTAAAAACATTTTTTTTTTTTTTTAATTAAAAGGGGAAAAATACAAGGAAACAAAATTAAGTTTGATTTTTTCTTTTTTTCAAAAAAAAAAAAAAAAAATTAAAAGAAGGGAAATAACCTATGAGTGAAAATTTTTTATGAATCGATCTGCAAGATCGTCGACCTTAATTGCGTTTCAGTTACAAATCAAATAATCTTCCTTTATTTAAGAACGGGGGAAAAAAGAGTGTGTGACATTGAAGTTTGAAAATTTTTTTTTACGGCTTCAGTTAACGCATTCCCTCCTTTTGCGTTTCAGTAAATAGAAAAAAGAAAGGGAAAAAGAAAAGAACTCGAGGAAAAAGAAAGAATGTTTATTTATTTCAATTTTTAAACCATTGAACCAAAGGAATGGGCGATGCATGTGCTGACCTAGGCTTATTTTTTTACTTTCTTTACAGAACAAGCAAAGGTACCGTTTTAATTTTTTTTTTTTTAGACGAAACAAGCAGTAGCGAACTACTACTAGGTAAGGAGGCCATGAAGGGTGATTGATTATTGTTAAGCTTACCCAACAAGCAAAGAAATATTAATAATTTATAAAATATTTTTTTAAATATTATTCAATATTTTAGAAATGTTTTTCAATATTTTAAAAATGTTTTTAATATTTTAAAAATGTTTTTCATATTTCAAAAATGTTTTTCAATAGGGCAGTCTCCACTTGATAACGTTCACGGCACTCGCGTTGTCCGTCTTCGCGATTAACGTATTTGCGCCGGAAGTACTTTGCAGGTTTTACTCCCGTAAACGTTTGTGGCATAAAAAGAGTACAGTATATTTCATTAAGTATACATAATTGGCTTACCCAGAATTTGTTTCGGAACAGATTTATTACCTGCCCTATGCCCGAATTAAGATTTTTCTTTTTGAACCGAAGGAATGGGCGATGCATGTGCTGACCTGAAAAACATCTTTCAAACCGCCATTTTTAATGTTTGTAAATAAAAAAAAGCAGAAGATGATCAAAAAAAAAATCGTGGTAAAAGATCCACAAAACTTCCGGTGCGAATACGTTCATCGAGAAGGCGGATAACGCGAATGCGGTGAACGCTATCAAGTGGAGACTGCCCTATTGTTTTAAAAATGTTTTTCAATATTTTAAAAATGTTTTTCATATTTCAAAAATGTTTTTCAATATTTTAAAAATGTTTTCCATATTTTAAAAACGTTTTTCAATATTTTAAAAATGTTTTTCAATATTTTAAAAATGTTTTTCAATATTTTAAAAATGTTTTTCAATATTTTAAAAATGTTTTTCAATATTTTAAAAATGTTTTTCAATATTTTAAAAATGTTTTTCATATTTTAAAAATGTTTTTCAATATTTTAAAAATGTTTTTCAATATTTTAAAAATATTATGCAAATATCTTTTGAAACAAGAAAACGATAAAAATATTTCAAAAAAAAAAATGTTTGCATAATCTTTTTAAAATATTGAACAATATTTAAAAAAAATATTTTATGCCGCTTCTCCATTACATTATGGCTCAAAATTAATTTTCTAGAATTAATTTTCAAAATTTCCGGAAGTACTGTGCTTTTGTTATTCTATGGATTTCTAACCCAAAATTTAAAAATGGAGTCGGCCATTTTTACTACATTGCATTTTTTGTATTCTTAATCCATGGTCGAAAATTTATAGAATAACTAAAGCACAGTACTTCCGGAAATTTTGAAAATTAATTCTAGAAAATTAATTTTGAGCCATAATGGAGAAGCAGCATTATATGCTATGTCTCCATGAAAGTAATTAATTAGACTATAATTAATTATACTATAATTAATGATGGAATAATTATTGTTCGAATTCGAAGTACTGTACTCTTTTCGTGATTCAAACACGCGGGGTCAATCTTTGTCTTCAATTTGATTATTTGAAAATTTTTTCGTAAGAGAAAATAAAAATTTTTTCCCACATTTTGGAAAATTAATATTTATTTTTATTTTCTCTTACGAAAAAATTTTCAAGTAACCAAATTGAAGACAAAAGATTGAAGCCCGCGTGTTTGAATCACGAAAAAAGCACAGTACTTCGAATTCGAAAAATAATTATTCCATCATAATTATACTATAATTAATTATAGTCTAATTAATTACTTTCGTGGAGACATAGCAATAAACATTTTTTTGCTTATTAGGAGTGTCAACTTTGAACGTAAAATTTTCAAGTTCCAACTTAACATTGTTAAGTTACAACCCGGCAGCATTTACCGTCAAGTTGAAACCTGACAATGCCAAGTTAAAACCTGAGGCCACAATTTCACGATGAAAAATGTTGCAGCATGCAACATACAAATATGTAGGCAACATTTTTATTTTTCATTTTCCTATGTTGATTAACATGTTATTGCAACATGTTTCATCGTGAAATTGCGGCCTCAAAATGCTCAGTTCAAACTTGACAATGCCAGGTTTAAAATCTGTATGGGGCCTGGGTAAAGACACCGATGCAACAAAAAGCTTTAAAAGAAAAAAAAATTTTGAGATTTTTCTGAGCTTTCACACAAATTTAATTTCAAAATAAAAAGACGAAGAAGAAATAAATGAAAAATAAAAAAGAAATAAGGATAAAAGAAGTTGTAAATGAAAATTTAATACAGAAAATGTTTCGTGATTTTTATGATTTTGGCCATTAAATTTGCCCAATTTCGCCCTTCGGGTTCCAAGGCAAAATACATGATTCTGGGCCAATTTTTTGCGTACTTTCACATGGTGAAGGCCAAATTTGGGTCCAGCGAGATCTTCCTGGCGAAACAAATCTTTTTAGATTTTGACCATTTTTCGGCCACTTAGGCCTTTGGGAAAAAAACCAAAAAAACAAGTATCTAGACCAGTTTTTTGCGTACTCTCACGCGGTAATAGCAAAATTTGTGTGCAGCGTCATAACGATTCGCAGCGAAAAATTTTTTTTTAACTTTTGGTCATTTTTTTGGCCATTTTCTTGTTGAAAGAAAAATTTAGAAGCACATGTACTTAAGCCAATTTTTGACGTACTTTTTGGCTGTCATAGCGAAATTTTGGTCCGGCGACGCCAACATGAAGAAAATAATTTTTTTTTCTCTTTAAATGTCCATTTTGGCCACTGGGCCAATTTTTAAAAAAACAACAATTATGCTCTTAGATAGCCCTTTGAAAGAACTTTTTTTTTCGTTTTTTGGATTCTTCAATCGGACAACCCACTCTCTGCCAAAAAAATAAAAACTGAATTAGCAACCCCATCCCCCGCCTAAAAAACGGCTATCATTTCGACCCTAATATTTGGCCTAATTTACCTCCTCACTAGGACCTATCGATGGGTAAAAGTCCAAAAAAAATTTAATTTTAGGGCACCACCCGGTCGGTGGCAGCCTTTTTAAGAAAAACAATTTTAGGAAAAAATATATTTCAGGAAAAATGATTTCTAGGAGTATAAAATTAGGAAAAAAAATTTTTTAAACTTTTTTTAGGAATTTTTGAATTTCTTATGATAGGAAATCATAAAAATATCGATTTTTCGGAAAATTGGGCAGTTCCGAAAGCTAAATTTATTCCCTTGATTTTTTTCGCGGTTTTAGACATCAGAAACACTATTTCACTTGTTACTTTGAATCATTTAGAATCGGTTTTAGATATTTATCAACTATAAATCTGATTTTTTTTTTTTTTGGAGCATAAAAATTCTTGAAAACCTACTGTCCTTTACTCTTTCGTAGTATTTTGAAAGTTACATGCGGTGGTGGCAAGATATCTGTACTAAAAAGGCAAATAATTCGGTTGTTCACCTTTTTATTTTTCCTATTTGAGCAACAGGCAAACAAACAACTTTTATAGCGATCCCGATCCCGTTTTCTTTCCAACTTCTTTTTTTTTTTTTTTTTTTTAAATGAAAAGTAAATATAATTGAAGAGCTTATTTGTCGCCATGACGACGTATATGAATTTCGAACGTTTTTTTAAGTGTGTCACAAATTATTCCGAAAAAAAAAAAAAAAAAAAAAAAAAAAAGAACCGATTATTAGATTATATCATCATCCTGACCGTAGTCCTATAGAAGCCCGTTGAAAACAATAAGGGAAACGTTTTTAAAATCTGTCAAATGCAAGGTTTGTAATTAATCCGATTGTATACTGTTAAGAGTTCGGTTTGGGAACGTGATTTGAAACAATCCTTCCACATTTTGCAGTCTGATGTTGAACTTGGATTGTTTCAAGGGGGCGAGTCGGATAAAATTTAATTCAAGGTCAACGTATTGTGAGATCAAATTAGGGATGAGTGGGAATGCGGGATACGGCTTTAATTGCGGTTCTCGATTTTCGAAATACTAAAAGAATTCGTGATAGAGCAGCGGTCGATTTTTTTTTAGGATTTCGGAAAAAAAAAAAACAGTCGGGGGTAGGGGGAGGGGAATGGCCGCAGTCGAAAATCATAAGAATTGGCCGCCGGTAAATTTTTAGGAAATTATTTTTTCTACGAAATTCATAATAAAACCAAAATCAAGGCGCTAAGGGGGGAAAAAATGTCGAATATTTAAATTAAAAGAAAAATTTTTCAAGAAAAAAAAAAAAAAAAAAAAAAAAAAAAAAATGACGATATTTAAAATAGAAGAAAACGGTGGGATTCAATACCTTTGAGCGTGCCATCCCTATTCGCTTTTTTTTTTTTACCTGAAAAATTTTCTCCTCCCCTTAAGTTGGAAAAACGTGTTTACGCATAAACAAGGATGTAGGTGGAAATCTGTGGAGGAAACAACGATGGGACCGTATGAAATCAGTATTCTGAAGTTTTTCCGAGAACTAGTCAACATGTGACTTATTCGCATGGAAAGGCTTAAAATTTTCAAGTTTGAAAGCAAAAAGCCCTCATTTTACCCAAATATCATTTTCAATCCATTGGAAATATTGTGCATTGTCCATTATATATCCACAGGATATTTAAATCCAAGGATATCCAAAAGTAAATCCAGGATATCCAAATCCTTTTTTAATGAACGAAAGCAGGGACTTAGAAATTTTAAGTAAAATGCTCAATACATTTTTTAATTTTGCCCTTTTTCCTTTCGCCAAGAATATGGCCTGGCCTATTTATCTCCGAAAATTTTTATTCCCATCGAATTCCGAAAAAAAAAATCCAGTACAAAAATACTAACTTCACGAATTCACTAAACAATGTTTCATGCAGTTTCGATTAAATGAACGTTACTTTATATTTCCAAACCTGACTGTATACTTAAAATACAGAAAAAAATCCCGATGACTCCTCCGAAAGTCAGAGCCGCAATGAAGGCAGGAACCTGAATCAGAGAGTCAACATGGCGGTTCGTTTACAAAATTCAAAATAGCATTCCCATCCGATTTTTTTTCTTTTTTCGCCAATTAAGTTCTTTATAGAGGTTTATATTTAAATTAGGATTTCGAAATGTTGCAATCAATTAATTTTAATTACAATGTAATTAAATCAAACATTTAGTCAAATTAAATGTTAGATTCACTGAAATTCACAGCTAAAATTTTTGAACCACCATATTGAATTTAGCGGGGCATGCCTGTCTGCTCAACCTCTTGCGTATGATGTCTACGCATGACGCATCCAAGAGCTATCTTCATTCATGTTCCTACCTTCATTGTGGCTCTGATTTTCGGAGGAGTCACATTGGGATTTTTTTCCCTTATTTTTTATTTAATTTAATTTTCTTTATTTTAAACTTATATTATTTTTAGTGCGGTCTTTACTTTTATTTCAATTTAAATTTAAATTAAACTTACATTATTGTTTTTTTAAAAATAATTTTCTTTTAAATCACGGGATTTTTTCAATTACATTTTAATTTTTTTTTAAACAATTAAAAACATAAACAGACAGGGAAAAAAAAATCAATACGCATGGTCATATGCCTCCAAAATTTCGCGGTCATTTTTTCTTTCCGGTCTCTTCTAATTAAGTCTGTCTAAAAGAACCCAAAAAACGAGACTTTTCCCGTGAATTTTACAATTTACATAACGCCGTAAAATATCGAGAAATGTCAACTCTTCACAATCTTTCGCAATAAAGTTTTAACGTGAAAACTTTCACTTCGAAGAATTTACCCCAAGTTGATTATCAACCACGCGGACAATCTCATTTTCAGTTTGTCTTTGAAATGATTTCTCTTTTCATAAATTTCGCTTTTATAAGGAAAATTAAAACCTGTTGCAAATTTTTCGAAACGTGACATTTTCTCATTACAACCCCACGGAAAAATAAAGAACTGTTTTTAAACTCAAATATTAATAAATTTTTTTTTTCCTTCGCCTCCTCGTCTGGAAACTTTTCGCAATTGTTCGTGTAAAGTTCACTTCAACAATCGAATAAGAATTGTTAATAAAAAAATAAAAAATAGAAACACAATACTAACGATCTGGTATTGTAACGATTTATACCGGAGAAAAAAAAAGGGACAAAAGGAATTCTTTTTTTTTTTTTTATTCGAAAAAAAAAAAATAAACTTTTTAATTAATTTCAAAGTCGAATCTAAAAGCTCGTGTCATTAAACCTCGCCGTTCGTTCACATTTCAATAAAATACAGTTGGTTACCTTAGCGATTTTCCAGCTTTTCACGCCTTCAGGTTTTCCGAAGATTTTCAACGGGAGTTAATTTTAAACTTCAATCGTGTCAAGGTCGTCAACCTTCAAAACCGCAAAACAAAGTTTAAATCCGGGAAATGAAAACCATTCACGTATGAAAAGTCGAAACTAAGCTACCTACTATCTGTATTAATTTTTGGAGTGCTCAACAGTTTTCGCAAAGTATTTCCTGCTCTTCGTGGAATTAAAACAAAAAAAAAAAAAAATTCGTTTTGTATTTTCATTATCATTTTAATTTTTTTTTTTTTTTTTTTTTCTTCCTTGTATTTTTGGTAACTAAGGGTGCTACAACCCTCGGAACAATGTTAGTATTTTTCATTCTCCGCTGGATGAATCTGAAGTTATTTTTTTATTACAATTACGTGCTCTTTTGTTTTCTTCTGGGAAACTCAAATGGTTTTACTAATGTTTAGTGAAATTTTCTAAGGAATGGATCCGTTTCACGTTTTTAGTTCATTATCTGTTCCTAAGAAAAAAAGATGAGAATCGAGAAGAAAGGTTTAGTCTTAAGAAATTCCGTCCCGAAAAAAGACCTTCAGAGTCCCGTTTGTCATGTAAATCTTCTCTTTTTACTTTTCAGCTCCTTTCTTTGTTTAATTATCTTACCTCTCTCGGTCCTTTCAACTTCCTTTACATTTCTTCGAATTTTTTTTTTTTTTTTTTTTTTTTTTTTTCAAGGTTGTTTCAAGGCTGCTTTTAATTACTTCAACGTTTTTGAGCCACGGTCCGAATAGTTAAAGCAGAGCCATGAGACTTGGTTAAAGCCCTATAGGTTAATTCTTGTGACTACCTTCCTATTTTACATTCTTAAAAGAATCGAAGAAAAGAAAAATTCATTTAAAAAAGAAATTGATAAATTCTCATGGCCATTCAGAATGTATACCTTCAAGCGACTTCTAAAAAAGAGGAGGTTACGGTTTCATGGTTTGGGCTGTGTTTTGGATAGTAGAAGTAATAACTTTTTTCGGTGTCCGCCGAAAACTTCACTCGCCAAAACAGTATACACCGTAATTCATTCCCAAAGAAATAAAGAAATTAAACTAAATCAAGATCAATCATTTATGAGCAGTTTAAGAGTAATTCAAGGTAATTCAAGGTGATCCATAAGTAATTCAAAATAATTCATGGTAATTCATAAGTAAGGCAAAGTAATTCAAGGTGATTCATAAGCAATTGATAGGTGATTCAAGTATGTAATTCATAAGTCATTTATAAGTAATATCGACAGAAAAAAATTGTCTTGTAAAATCTGCTAAAAATAAGCCAATTTTGAACCCAGTGCTAATATCTAACTTAAATTAACCCTTTTCCAGTCAATATTACTTTTTTCCAGTAAATATTACTTTTTTCGAGCAAAAATGGCTATTTTTGATTAGAAAGGGGTCATGTACATATTACGTAAGCATGTTAAGGGGTGGGAGGGGGTCTCGTAAATGCTTACGACACCTTACCAAGGGGAGGGGGGGGGGGTCTCACACTTCCTTTCGTAAGCTTTTTTCTACTCAGACCAGGACATTATTTTGTTACCGCCTAAATAAAGGTAACCTTCTCTTTAATTTTTCTCAATATAGGTGTTTATATTGGTTTATTTCAGTTCCATGAATTATGGGGAAAATTACCGAAGTCGAGTGCCGTTGGTTCCGTTAAAAAAAAAAAAAAACTTACGTAATATGAAGGGGGGGGGTTGCCAAAATCTTACTCATGCTTACAACGGAGGGGGAGGGGGTTGAAAATGGCAAAAAAAATGCTTACGTAATATGTACATGACCCCAAAGTTATTTTAACTAGTTAAATGTTATTTTAACTTTTTGAAAGTAAAAATGTCCGTCAGTTAAGTATGAAAAGGGTTTTACTTTTGAAAAAGCTGCGGGTTCAAAATTGACATTTTTTTGGGCTGATTTGACTAACATTTTTTTTTTTGAGTGTAATTGATAAGTAATTTTATAAGCAATCGATAGGTGATTCAAGTATATATAAATAAATAATTCATAAGAAATTCAAAAGTGATTAAAGTAACTCATAGTAACCCGTGAAAACCGTTTTCTATTGATCAGATTCTGGCGCGTATTTCAGTATGAAATCATTTATTTTTTATTAAAACGATTCATTTCCCCTTCTCTTTTGGACTTTGGAGTTGCCACTTTGGCCAGTCACCTTGTAATTACCAATTTTATAAATCTGCCAATTTCTCACAGTTTTATTGAGTTAAAACTCTGGATATAAGTATTTGAGATAATGTTCGTCCGCCATCTTGAATTTCGACTTTAAGGCTTTGACCTTTTTTTATTTTTAATTTCAATTTTTAATTGCCACAGGATTGGGAACGTTCAAGTATTACGTAAGACTTTTTTCCGGGTTTTTGGACC
>CM075214.1:15890364-15969381 GCA_037577465.1 Liposcelis bostrychophila | reverse complement strand
AAACGTTTATCGTTTTCAGTTATTTCATATATTTATTTTCTATTTACAATAAATTAAAATATCATAACTCATTAATCGATAGTGATTGGATTTACAAACTAAACTTAGAAAAAAAAAATAATAATAATTTTCAGCGAAAGGACCATTTTTATCCGTTTCATTTTATTTTCCTCTGCTTTTCAAATTTAAAAAGAAACAAAATTTTTAAAAAATCGCTCACCAAAACAACCGTGAAACATTAAAAAAATAATTTTTTTTTTCCAATTTATAAATTTGATTTTTAAGCTAAAAAAAAATTCAGTCGATAATAGAATGTTTTTTTTTTTTAATAATTTTTATAAAGCTAGAAAAATGGTACATTGCACAGATTGTTAAAATAAACACTAAAAACACTAATAATCAGTATCGGTGTGATTATACAGCTTAAAAAATTTTATTTTTCCATGTCGTAGATATTTTTATTTATAATTTTTATACGAGTAAAAAAAAAAAAAAAACAAAGGAAAGCATAACAACCTTATCGTGAGTAGGAAACACTTGGAATGAATCTATTAATGATTCTCAACAAATACGTTTTAAATTACGGGTATCCGGAAATAATATTCTTGGTTCTTACGTTTAGCTTGCTGATAGAATAAAAGCTTGAGAGATAGAATCCTTCATTGGGCTAAAAATAAAAACTAATGAAATATTTTGGGATCCTTGATTTTTTTTTTTTTTTTTTTAAATACAACCAAGGGCTTAATTCCATTTATTATTTTTAAGCTCCCTGGGAATGCTCTACGTTTATGTATTTCTTCTTCATTTTCCGCGAGAAATTTGAAAAATTTAATAAAAGACTAGAGCGAGACACGTTTCGATTGAGACTCAACTAATCAATATTGTCGGAATTACATTCGATAAGGTAATACCTCAACAGCCAGGGCTACTGGGTCAAAGCCGATACGTCCCATATTTTAATCAGTCTGTCCTGCCCGACGGTGAGCAAGCGATCCCTTGCTTCATCCAAATCCATATATACGATAGAATGTTTAGCATCGCAAAAATTTGCTAATGATACAAGCCTAAAAAAAAAAATTAAGTTTTGTCATAAAAATGAGGCAATTTTACAGAAAAATAAAAAGAACTTACTCTTGGCCTTTTAAAGTAACGTGACAAGGCTCGCAAACCCTTACGTCGAATTCAAATCCCATCACTGGGATAGTGGACCTGGCTGTACTGCATTTGGCACATACGGCTTGACCGCAATGCCTGCAATGATGCTGCCGCATACCCATTTGCCGCTGGTCCATCATAGCTCTTACGTTCCAGAAAAATGGACGTCCACATCTTTGGCATGTATCTGATTCTTTCCAGTCTGGTGTCTAAAATTAAAAAAAAAAAAAAAAAAAAAAAAATTGAAATCAGTACTTTCGTAACTTAAAAAAAAAAAAAAATTAAGTTTTGTCATAAAAATGAGGCAATTTTACAGAAAAATAAAAAGAACTTACTCTTGGCCTTTTAAAGTAACGTGACAAGGCTCGCAAACCCTTACGTCGAATTCAAATCCCATCACTGGGATAGTGGACCTGGCTGTACTGCATTTGGCACATACGGCTTGACCGCAATGCCTGCAATGATGCTGCCGCATACCCATTTGCCGCTGGTCCATCATAGCTCTTACGTTCCAGAAAAATGGACGTCCACATCTTTGGCATGTATCTGATTCTTTCCAGTCTGGTGTCTATAATTAAGAAAAAAAAAAAAAAAAAAAATTGAAATCAGTACTTTCGTAACTTAAAAAAAAATAAAATTATTACCTCTCTTCTAGGTTTCCCCAAATCCCAAGTGACTATAACAGAATCTTCTCCGCCTGAAAACAACTGTTTTTTTTGAGTGGCATAACGGAGGGAAGTCACTTTGTTTCTGAAACAAAAAAAAATTTCTTTATGGTGCTCTAAAGAAAATAGTTTTTCTCTCCCCTTCATGAACACTTACCGATGACCCTGTAACTCATAAGCAGTTCCCCTTTGTCCCCCTATATCCCAAACAATAACGCTATGATCAAAACTACCAGAAAACAATAACTGCTGCTCTGCACACCATTCTAAAGCCCTAATGCTTCCCGTGTGACCCGTTAACGTAGTGATAAACTGGCATCCATTATTCTCTAATTTCAACATAATAATATGACCTGAATAATCTCCTATGAAAGCATGTTTGGTCTGAGTGTCGAACCTATTATTTCCAGATTAAGGAAAATTCATTTGAATCAAATAAAAAAATTTAATTATGAAAATGATCATGAGTGGAACCAGAAGGGTAATAGCCCCCTCCAGGAAAATAAACTCCCCAGAATTTTTCAAATTTTCATTTACTTTTTTAAAAAAAATTGTTATGATCCCATCTCCCTCCACGCATATAGCTTAGTTCCACCCACGAAAACAATCATGAAAAAGGATACTGCAAAGCTGTAAACCACGCATCCCCTTGATGACTTCCTAATCTTCTAGCTGTTTGAGTGCAATAAAAATGGAAAAATTTATCATGCCCGACACTTAGCATCCATTCATTATTCAAACTGTATTTGACTGATGAAACCTGCCCCTGATGGGCGAGGTAATCCCTAGTAAGTGTGATTTGGTTGTAGTCATCTCCTAACACAAATTCCTGGAATAAAATGTTAAATAATCAAATTCTATTCCTAAAACGAGAACAAATATTTAATATTTTGATGATAAATACTTACTGAAACGGTACCATTATCTAAGCCTACAAATAATTGTTTTGTTTGTGGACAATAGCTTATTGAAGTAACACCAACAGACATATAATGGCAAATACTCGGCCAATACTGGCCTGAATCCCTTTTCAGCCATACCCGGATAGTCCTGAAACATTAAACAATTACTCATTATACAAACAAAATGATAGTTATCTTCGATTTTAAACACGAAGGGAAAAAAATCGTTAGAACACAAAAACGTATGACCAAGATTACTTTTTTAAATATTTCTTATTCCAAATGATTATTTATGTAATCGTCTCAAAATAAACATGTTTATATTAATATTTTGCATGTTAAACTTACGACGGAAGACGTCAAGTTTGTTTGAATATACTTTCCAATGACAATCACATCTTACCTGTCATCGCTCACGCTAATTACTCCATCCTCTCCGGGAATGATAATAGCTGCATTTATATCATCGCTGCAACCTTCTAATTTCGATAATAAAACTGGTTTTCTCGTCGAATTAAATTTTTCGTTTGCACCTGCAGCAGGTTTAATTTCGGCAGCCATTTTGAGTGTTTCAGTCAGGCTTGCAATATCACAAGGACAAAATCCCTAAACATTAATTTTTGAAAAGTTGGCAGTCACTGTTGTTTTAATTCATGCCGAAAAAAAAATTTTTGATTTTGTTTTTAATGTTTTTCTGGTACTTTTGTTATTAGTTAAAAGTCATTTGAATTTCAAAAATGAAGAACCTAATTAAAGGTATGTTTGTTCATGTTTTTTAGGAAATGTATGATTTCTATTTTACTAATTATTATGAAACGTTATTACAGGTTTTCTTAAAATCAACCTTCCTCTGCATCAATCTGTTAGGTTAAGGCATAGAAGATTTAATTTTAAATATATTAGACCTCCACCTCACAATAAAGCTTTAGTTGAACAAGTCTGCAGGCCGGTTCTTCCTTTGGATATCAAAAATGTTATGAAGCCTCCAAGGGAAAAATATTGTGGATTTGATGTATCAAATGAACTGCTGGAATCAGAGCAAGAGGTAAGGGAAATGCAATTTGTTAATTTGAAATGCAAAGTTAATGTTCAAGAACGAGACTGGTTTACGATGGGTAATGTCCATTAGCTTTCTTTAAAAGTACTTTAAATTTTTTTAAGAATAATATTTTCCCATGCAACTTCACTTAAATTCCCTTATTAATGATTAAAATCGTTTTTAGCAACTCACTCCTTATGAAAACATATTAGCGAGAGAGGCAAGGAATCGAATGGATCATGCCAAGTGGATTGCATTTTTTCATAAAAATCCAGTTGAGGAACTTGAATTTTTGGACATGCAAGTTTTATTAAAGAGGCAATGCGGCATGAGATTATTTGAATATGACAATAAAATTGTTCGGCATGCAATGGAAGGAACAAAATATGAATCTGCCTTGATTTTATTTCAGAGTGATACATATTTCGGCTTTGCAGATCAATTAAAAGTTAAAGAATTAGTTAAGAACTTAAAGAAATTGCCTAAAATTATTCTGATAGGTAAGTAAAACATTTGTTGGTTTAATTTTAAATTTTATAAATTTTTTTATTCATTCAATTTTTTTTTCTTGTAGGTGGATTCATTGAAAATCGCTTATTAACTGCCCAACAAATAGAGTACTACGCTTCATTACCAGATATAACTACAATGCAAAGCAGACTAGTCAGTGTATTAAATATGCCAGCTCAAACTCTGATAAAGTATCTCACTTTCCATCCGAGAGATGTTGTTTCTAAGCTCGAAAAATATGAAAAGATTTTAAAAAGTGGTGAAGTATCAACTAGCAGTGAAAAATCGGAGGATTCTCGTTCCAGTTCCAATTCAGAATCTAGTTCCGAGTCAGAATCTAGTTCTGAATCATCGGATAGTGACTCTGATGATGATAAAAAGAAACAGACTTAATTAGGAAACAATATATTAATTAAAAAAAATAAAAGTAATACAAATATAAAGTCACGTTTAGTATAATATTTATTTTTAAAAAAAATTTTTTGTCGATGTCGCTTTCTGCTTCGCATTTTTACAAGAAACCGTTACGAAAAAGTTATATTAGTGAATTTACCTGAGTGAGGTTAAGGAACATTTTTTTTTTCTTTTATTATTGAAAGGGCTAGGATTTATTGGCACGTGATAAAAATGTCAAAGCTTCTGCCGCATCCAATTCTTCTCTTCCGTGAATATTTTCGATGGTTTTCTGCGCGTTGCTTATTTTCTTTCGCAATAAATCCGTGTTACCCACGGACAAATATGTTTTGCAACTCGGCTGAAAGCAAGCTGCACTTTTCCGCCATTTGGAAAGCAAAATCGAATCATCTGCTGGTGGGATCTTCTCCTTTCGAACATTCGCTGATTTCACATCTTCCTCGGGTTTCCTTTTGAAATTCCAGTTACGATCCCGTGAAGTTTTCTTCCTAATGTTGCCTAAATATTTGCTGATGATCTTTTTATTTGATTTTAAAGCGTTATGAAATAATGACGTTTGCTTTTTATTTTTAATCGGTTTTTTAGGCTCCAGTATGAAATCAGTCGTCGAGCTAATTTGAAAGCATTGCGGGAGAGGCTGCTCTTGGGGCTTTTCTAAAAATGAATTTTTTTGTTGGTCTATGTATTGTAAAGAAGTGTAGCAATGATCGATGGGATGGGTTTGCGGGTTTACGGGTTCGGTTTCTTCGTTTTTGGCCGGTTCCACGTCTGGCTCTTCCCAAATGCTATCGTCTGAACTTATGCTTAAATGTTCTACGTTTCCGAGGGCTTGAGTGTTGTAGCTCTTGATGAGAGTGCTCCACGTCAGTTTGTTTACGTTTTTTCCTGTGTTTTTTAATTTTCGTCTCCAGTTTGCGAACCAATTACAGATCTGGAAAAAAAAGTTGCAAGATAGAATTAAATTTAGAATAAAATGGGAGTAACTTTCGGTTTATTTTCTTATCAGAGTTTTTTTTAATGTATTGTTTCAAAATAATTTGAAAATAATTTTAAAAAAAATAAGAATTTAAAAATAATTCCGGAGTTCAATCCGGAGTGTTATTCAAGAAATTCAATTTTCGGGGTTGTGCAGTATTTTTAAAAATTTTCCGCTTTTAAAATATTTTCCAGGTAGTTTTTCTCTAGGAATATTTTAAGTAAGGAACGCTAGGCGTTTCTGAAAGTGAGGGAGGGGGGGGGGGATTGTTATTTATTATGCCATAGTTCTTAGCGTTGCAGGCCATTTTCCCTAATCCATTTTTCCTAAAAATTTTGGTTTTTTAAAATTTTTTTCCTAATTTTTAATTTTTCTAAAATTTTTTGATTCCTAAACTAAAATTTCCGAAAATTAACATTTTTTCTAATTTTTTAAAGGGATTTTAGGAAATTTTAGTTAGGGATTTTAGGAAATTTTAGTTAGGGATTTTAGGAAATTTAATTTTAGGGATTTTAAGAAATGTTATTTTAAGAATCAAAAAATTTTAGAAAAATTAAAAATTAAGGGCAGTCTCCACTTGATAACGTTAACCGCATTCGCGTTATCCGCCTTCTCGATGAACGTAATCGCACCGGAAGTTTTGTGGATCTTTTACCACGATTTTTTTGATCATCTTCTGCTTTTTTCTATTACAAACATTAAAAATGGCGGTTTTGAAAGATGTTTTTACGGATTTAAAAAGAAAAATTTTAATTCGGGCATGGGGAAGACAATAAATCTGTTCCAAAACAAATTCTGGGTAAGCCAATTTTGTATACTTAATGAAATATACGGTACTCTTTTTATGCCACAAACGTTTACGGGAGCAAAACCTGCAAAGTACTTCCGGTGCGATTACGTTAACCGCGATGACGGACAACGCGAATGCCGTGAACGTCATCAAATGGAGACTGCCCTTTAGAAAAAAAATAAATAATTAGGAAAACAATTTTAGAAACCAAAATTTTTGGAAAAAATAAACAAATAAATTTGGAATGTATTTTTTTTTTTTTTTTTTATGAAAAATGGATTAGAAATTTATTTTTTTAGGAAAAATGGTGTAGAATCTGTTCCGAGGAAAGGAGTTTGAGCTTGCCTCCATTGTCTAAAGAAAATATTGTTTCTTAATGAAAGAAGGGAATAATGAACGAGAGAAAGGGGTAAGTGTTAAAAAAAAAGAAAAACGCGTGCTCCTCCGGGGAAGCGGGGGGGGGGGGGGAGGGGGTAACCCCTTTTATAGCGCTTTAACACAGCTTTATGGTAGAAATGAAGATTTTATTGAAAAAATTATTTGTAAGACCACTATACGATAGAAGCAACTCCAATCAACTGAATCAAAAATTTTTTTAATGTTTTGAAAATTTTTCCATTTAAGCTGATCCTTAATTTATAACTACAGTTTAGGATTTTTCGAGTATTTTAAGTTTTTGAAAATCCGGACAGTACCCTTCAAATCTCAAGTCGAGAAAATCAGGGAAGAAATTAATCGAGTTTTGAGCATTCAGGGGTGTAACCACAGGGGAAAGAAGGGAATAATGAACGATAAGGGAATAATGATTTCATCACTGCTCGAGCTTGCCCCCCCCAGAAAAATTTTTTGCCCCCCCCTAATGGCTCCTATTTTGTTAATAAATTACCAATCACAAACAGTATATCCATGCAAAAAAATATAAAAAAAACATGATTTATATAAAAAAAAAAGAAAAATGATTTTTTTTTTTTTTTGCCATGAATTTTGTCTGTAATATGAAATTGAACTAAACGGTAGGAGTTTGTAGATCTCTGGATCTAGAAAATGTGATTGAGGATTTTATATCTCCAAACGATGTTAGACGAAAAACCTTTGGTTATAAGCCTTCTAATGCTACTGATATTAATAAATTTTTTAAATCTCTCATTCCATTAATAATACTATTTTTTAAACCGTTTGAACGATAGCTACCACCTTTGACTGTATGGAGAAATAAGTGCATTAATTACATACTTTTTTGAAAAGAAAAAAAAAAAAAAAATGGGGAAAATAGCGGAAAAAATTGGGGAAAAAATTATAAAATTAGACTGGAGGGAGGGGGGGGGGGGGGGTGGGCCGAAAAAAAAATTTGTGAAAGGATCGTGCCCCCCCCCTCTGGAAAAATTGTGGTTACACCCCTGAGCATTCTCGAAATTTCTCAAGAATGCTGAGGATTGAGGTCCGTGTCAGCAGTGTAAATAAAAAGCTCAAATTATAAAAACTAAACCAGGATTTGAGTTTGTTTGAAGATTTCAGGAAAACCAAATTTTAGAGTTTTAGCTTTTAAAATTTATTTTAGCTTTCATTATTAACTTTGCACTGCTAACTTCCGGGGCGGTGCAATGGATAGCTCAAATTTTAAGATAGACGCAGCTCTATGCCCCTAAATTTGAGCTTTTAAAAAATCATGTTCCCAGACTTGCAGCTACAAAATAAAAAGAAAAAGTTGTTCGTTACCATATCAAAATTTATATACAACACGATAATTACGCACTGCCAGGTTCACCTAACATTTTTCAAACTTGTAACTGGAAACGGATTTTACGTTTTTCTACTGAACTTGACTTGAGCTTTCAGAAAACATGATTCCAAAAATTTTAGCTTTCTCCCTTGAAATTTGAAAAAAAATTAAAATAATCTTAAATATGCAGCACTGCCAGATTCACATCGGTTTCTTCCACTTTGAAATTTAAAACATACCTTGAGGTATGTTTCTTCCCCGTAATGAGGAACATTGTTGAGGTATGTAATTCTCAACAATGTGAGAATCCAATAATCTTCAACACATGTTGAGGTATGTAATTCTTCCCCGAAATTTGCGCTTTCTGAAAATATAAAGTTCAAAACTTGAGCTTTTTAGCTTCAGAATGCTCAAATAACAAATATTCGGATCAACTTTAGATTTATAGCTCCGAAAGAATCGCATGTGAATTTGCCAGTGCTCGGTAAAAAATGTAATTCAATCATTTATTTATTTTATTTTATTTATTTATTTATATATTTTTTTTATCAAATGGAAAAAGCTCAAATTTTGAACGTTATATCTTGAGAAAGCTTAAATTTTGGGAAAAAATTTGAGATCGGTTTTAAATTCCTAAGTTGAAAAAAAATGGACGTGAATCTGTCAGACCATTTTGCACATTTCAGGGGTCCGAATCCGATGTAGATGCCGACGCCACCAAGCATCGTTATATCCGATGCCGCCTCTGATTCCGATTTTAGTAAAAAAAACCTCATTAGAGCCATTCTAGACGATTTTTAAAATGAGGGGTCCAATTCTGATGCCAACAATAATGATTTCGCGGTAACAATGCCGGTGCCGATTTCGGATATTAAAAAAAATTTGATGCCAATGGCCAAAATATTCAAGCTTCGGACTCCTGGCAAATTTACAATATTTAATTTTTTTTTTTTCAAATTTTACAGGACAAAACTTGAATTCTCGGAATTCTGCTCAAATTCAAAAGAATAACATGAAATCCGTTTCCAGTTACGAGTTTGTAAAAATTGAGTTTGCTCAAATTTTGAAATGAGGTTTTCCTGGAAGCTTAAAAAAGCTCAAAATCCTGGTATAGTTTTTTATAATTTAAGCTTTTTATTGTACTGCTGACTTCGCGGACCCTGAAAACCTTGTTACGGCCTGTGGCTCAAAAACCTTGCACCTAAACTAATTTTATAAAAAAAATTCTAAAAAAATTATTTCCTAATCCATTTTTCCTATAAAAATTAATTCCTAATCCACTTTTTTCTAAAAATTTGGTTCCTAAAATTGTTTTTCTAACTATTTTTTTTTCTAATTTTAAATTTTTCTAAAATTTTTTGATTTTTCCAACTGCTTTAAGGAAAGGAAGGTGTAATTTAAAAATAAAATTTTTTTGATTCCTAAAATAAAATTTCCTAAAAACCCTAAAATTAAGTTTCCTAAAATCCCTTTAGGGATTTACAAAATTCGGAGAAATATTCATTTTTAGAAAATTTTATTTTAGGGGTCAAAAAATTTTAGGAAAATCGAAAATTAGGGGAAAAAATGGTTTGGAAAATTTTTAAGAAAAATGGATTAGGAATTTCCTTTTTTTAAGAAAAACGGATTAGAAAAAATAGTCGCGGGAACGTATCAAAAATTCAAAAACCTTAACGTTTTTTTTTTTTTTTTTTTGTTTTAAAATTTAAAACTTTTTTTTTACTTGCCTGGATGTAAGTCAAACCCGTTTGAACTGCTAATTCCTTTTTTTCTTCCCGGCTCGGATACGGATTTTCCCGCCTCCGAATTAACCACGTTTTAAGATGTCTTTTAATTTCAGGTGTAAACAGTCTTTTCACAGGTCGGTGATCCTCGAAGGGCCTCTTGTACCTTCTGTTCCTCAACACTCTTCCAGTGTTTTTATTTATTTTATTCGTTTCTTTAGCATCACTAGAGTCACCGTCCTCATCGCCTCCCAACGAATTCAAAAACATTTTAAACTTTTTTTTTTCTCCCCAATTTTCACTAAACCGTTTTTTCAAACCTAAAAATCATCATAAAATTCCATCTCAAAGACCATAAGAAGTTTTGTTTTTTTCTTATGTTCTTCGAGATTAAGACATTTAAAATTTTTAAACACACGAGGGGCCTTCACTATTTTTTCATAATTAATTAAAACAACCGAACTTTACGAAAGCCATTAACGGAATGACTGCTCCCCAACTTTGCTTTCTTTAAAATCGTACCTCTGCAGGGGAATATCACATCTCATTTTTATATCTTATTTTTTTATTTTTTTTTTAAATTTTATTTTAAAAATATCTGTTTATATCTTGTCACTTTGATTCTCCCCGGTTTACAAAATGGCCGAATTCGTTTTAGTCGCCCATGTAAATCGAAAACCCTTTATGTTAAACTCGTCAAAAAGACAAAATTATCATTAATCCCGTTAAAAAACACTTTTGATTTTCTCGAAATCGAAAAGAAAATTATTCAATTAATTTTTTTACCGGTTAAATTTTCGAAAACATTTTCCCGAAATTTTTGAAGGTCAGTCGTCGATCGTGGAAATTCTTAAGAAAATTATTAACATATTCGAAAAAATTCAATAACTTTTTTCAGTTTATTTCAAAAAATTTTAAAAAAATTATTCAACTATTTTTTTAAGCTTTTTAATTTTGTTAACTTGAAACATAGGCTCACGAAACTTTCGGACTTTTTTTTTTTTTTTTTGAAAAAGAGGAATTCAAAATGGCCGTTGGATTGCTCATTGTTTATGAAAGATGTTTCAGCTTGTTTCAAAAGGGAGGAGCTTTTTTAATAGAATCATCTCCCATTTGTAATTTTGAGATTAAAAAGTCTCGAAAAAATGGGAACTTTTCCAATTTAATAATTGCTTATTTTGTAACTCTTTTAGAAGTAATTTTTTTTTTTTTTTTTTTTTTTTTTTTGAGGTAATAATAAACTTTTTCGTACACGTCATGTGTTCATCGCTGGAATAAAAGTGCATGTGTTAAGTGGCACATGTCTATGATCTTTAAAAAAATGGTCCCCAGCCGAGTTTCTTCTTTTTTATACGACATTGTTGTAGTATTTTTTGTATACTTCAAATGTAATGGATCTTTAATTTTTTTTTTCATAATCTCTCCTGTAATGTTTTGCTCTCTTTATTTTTCTGAAGTAGTATTTTTTATTTGCAAAAATTTAAGAAAAGATTTCTAGCGAATTTTTGTCGATTTCAACGATACTTCAACTTTTAACCCCATATTTTGCGGCTCCATACTACTGCATTTTTATCCTTTTTTAAATTAATAACCCTCCATCAGAGCCCATCCCAGCGGCGACGCTGGCTATATTGCCCCCCCCTCCCCCCAATATTAAATGACTAGCGACGTCACTGGGATGAGTTCTGACGAATGGCTTTTTTTTTAATTTACCTACAATCATTTTAAGCAACGTTTTTGCTTTGTAAATGGGTGGGAGTCTTTGACAGATCTAGGGAAATGATCAGCTAGGCCCCAAAGAGGCAGAATCGCTCCTCCCCCTCCCCCCCGGAATTTTGGAAGGCTTCATTTGAGTCAGTAAAAAATAAAAAAAATAAAAACAGGCTGCCATAATATGAAAATGCAAAGAAATGAATTTTTAATTCGATTTTTTACCACCTTGTATTTCCATTCCACCCTTCAATTATAAAATATTTCATAAGTCACATTTACAAAAATTCCGTAACATTTTACGTAATCCATTTTTGCTAAAAAAATAAATTTCTAATCCATTTTTTCTAAAAAAAATAAATTCCTGATCCATTTTTTCTAAAAAAAATAAATTCCGAATCCATTTTTTCTAAAAAAAATAAATTCCTGATCCATTTTTTCTAAAAAAAATAAATTCCTGATCCATTTTTTCTAAAAAAAATAAATTCCTGATCCATTTTTTCTAAAAAAAATAAATTCCTGATCCATTTTTTCTAAAAAAAATAAATTCCTGATCCATTTTTTCTAAAAAAAATAAATTTCTAATCCATTTTTTCTAAAAATAAATTCCTAATCCATTTTTTGTAAAAAAAATAAATTTCTAATCCATTTTTTCTAAAAAAAATAAATTCCTAATCCATTTTTTCCAAAAAAAATAAATTCCGAATCCGTTTTTTCCAAAAAAAAAATAAATTCCTGATCCATTTTTTCTAAAATACTAATCCATTTTTTCTAAAAAAATATTTTCCTAATCCATTTTTTCTAAAAAAAATAAATTCCTAATCCATTTTTTCTAAAAAAATTAATTCCTAATCCATTTTTGTCTAAAAATTTCGGTTCCTAAAATTGTTTTCCCAACTATTTTTTTTTTCTAATTTTTAATTTTTCTACAATTTTTTATTCCTGAAATATAAAATTTCCTAAAATCCCTAAAATTAAGTTTCCTAAAATCCCTTTAGGGATTTAAAAAATTAGGAAAAATATTTATTTTAGGAATCAAAAATTTTTAGGAAAATTGAACACTAGGGAAAAAATGGTAAGGAAAATTTTTAGGAAAAATGGATTAGGAATTAATTTTTTTAGGAAAAACGGATTGATTTTTAGAAAAATGGTCGGGAACGATTTAGAAAAAAAAAAAAAATTCATGTTTAATTTCAAAACTATTCAATTTTTTTATGACGTTTCTGTAAAAGAAATTTAGCTCCCCCCTCCCCAGATTTTTTGGCTAGGTCCGCCCTTGGGGAGGGGGTGGGGTCGAATGCAGTTAAAAGAACCAGCTACGCCCCTCTCTGGTCCATCTCTTAATTTACGAAGTACTAGATTTTAGCGTTTAGCGTGAAAAGAATGTAAATTTTGGTGGATGGTTTTTGGTTCGATTTTGGTTTCATATTGTCTTCTTTATTGGTTACGGTTCTGGTTCTGATATTTTGGCTATTGTGTTCCAAGGGTTTGATTCGGTTCGGATTAAATAACGCCCCAACAGCTGTTTATCATGTGGCAATTTTTCTATTCCTAGAATGAAACGGCCATTAGAGTCGCCATTATAGGCTCAGGGCGACTTTGATTGTAGCGCCACCAATAAAATCAAGTTTAGCTTATAAAAAAGCAATATTTCCCGCGAACTAATTGCGTGATTGGAAATATATACGCATCCATAAGGTAAACAGGTATATTTAAGTGTATATTTATGCAAAAATAAGTCCCTCGGAGCCTATAGGTTCACAAAAAACTTCTTTTTTATCATCCGTCAAAAGCCATTTTGATTAAGAGAATGTCGATGAACTGTGTTAAGCTAACACACTTAGATTATAGTGATAAAATCGTTTTCCCCTTCATTTGTTCATTTGAAAAATAAAATGTTTTGTTCTATTAGTAAGAAACAAATAGTGACTTGGTTTATGAAAATTCAGTGCTGCTCAGTCGCTTTCGGCAATCAAGCCGCAGCTGGAAAATGCGTAGTTTCTGAAGCCTCGGTTTCTCTTATCTCTTTTTTTTTTTAACCGTCATTTTTGTGTACTTTCACCTTAGATGCGAAATATGCATATGCCAATCAAAAGCGAAGTAGAAAAAATAGCAAAATATCTCGTCCAAGATTGTAATTACATATCTTGCTCAACGGAAAAACCGGTTTAGAAAATTGCCCGCTTGGAGCGCTGGTGTCAGTTGTCAACAATCGCATTGCGAGGAATGTTTATCGGTGAGGTTACGTTTGTTTCATAGTGATTTAACGTACTTTCGGCTTTTGTTTTGAATGACACGTGCTTTTCCTTACAAACCATGTGCATCCGTATCAAACGATATTGCATTTAAATTAAAACGTTGAGTAGTTTCGTTCAATTCTTTAGAAAAATATGGTATTTGTTTCTCGTGAGGATGATGTAACATTTTCGAAAATCGCGTCCTGTCTGGACAGGAAAAAATATTCGGTGTCATCTATGACATTTATTACAGTTTAATTAATGTGTCATCGTTTTGTTAGTTTACGAAAAGGTACGACGTTTTATTCGGAATCGATTTCATATGTTTGTACAATTCGTATTTATTCCGTAAACAATTCCAGTTAAATGTTTTTCCCGTTTAGTAATGCTGAGGCATGCGCTGTTTTCCTTTTGTTCGGAGTTGCGTCCTTTTCGGAATTTTATTAACGCGGATATTTAGTTGACGGTTGGTTTCTTTTTTCTTGAGAAATATTAATCAGTACGGTTTTTTTTAAAATAAACAACCGAACTTTTCCAAGTGTTAAAACTTGTTTGTTTTTTTTTCTGTTTCTTTCCAGTCGTGCGAATGGCGTCGCCTGCGAAAATTTAATCACATGTCGGGAAACCGACGGTAAAACAAATAATTTCTGGAGGATGTGGAGTAGTCATTTTCACATTTAGCAGGATGACAGACACTGGAAAAGATGAAGTTACTTTGAAGCGAAAGATAACGCTTTCCGATGGAGTCGCTCTTATCGTCGGGACAATCATTGGATCTGGAATTTTCATAGCTCCGACAGGTGAGTTATCAAATATTTTATTCAAAGTCAAAGGCACCTTGAAGCAGTGACTGGGCAAAAGGTTAATTGATAATTTTTTTCTGGAATGCCAAGTATGTAAATCTTATCACTTAAACTAGTCCTTGAGAACCTGCTTCAACTGAAGGGGGGGAAAAAAAATCAACTATTTTATAAAATGAATTTTCCTGGAATCAGTTTTCGGAACAGAATTTTTACAAGAATATTTTTTCAAAATTAAGAATTCATATTGAAGGAAAGAGTTCTTGTAAGCAGTCCCAAAATTTTATTTTGGGTGTGATAATATTTTTGAAAATGCTGAAGATTTAAAAGCTTCAGAAAAATTCATTATTGATTTTTGAAATCTTATTGTAGTTTTTGTTCAAAACTTTTTTTGAATTTTTTTTTTTCAAAGTATTTGTGTTTGTTAAACATTTTCTTTTACTTGTTCATCTTAAAAAGTAAAAAAAAAAAAAAAAAAAAAAGAGATCGACAAGACTAAAAGAAATTTACATGTTTGTGCCAATCTAAGTCTTCATGAAGCCTGAATCTAGCCGAATAATAAAAGTTCTTTTAGGTGAAGCAATTCAGGCCTATAATCAGAGCGTACCAAGGGGCTCAACCCCCCCAAAAGAGGTATAAGCCCCCCTGAGAATTTTTTTTGAAATTTTCTTAATTTTCCACGTTTTAAAAATAATTTGGAGCGTCCTTTTGAAAACTTTGAGCTTCCCCTTTCTCCTCCAGATCCTCCGGCTGGCTATAAGCCTGGAGCGATTCCTCTATCACTATCATTTTTCCTAATCCATTTTTTCTAAAAATTTTGGTTCCTAAAATTTTTTTCCTAACTATTTTTATTTTTTAATTTTTAAAATAAAACTTCTTAAAACCCCTAAAATTAAATTTCCTAAAATCCCTAGGGCTTTGAAAAATTAGGAAAAAAAATATTCATTTTGAAAATCTTATTTTAGGAATCAAAAAATTGAAAATTAGGGAAAGAATGGTTAGGAAAAAAAATTTTAGGAACCAAAATTTTTAGGAAAAATTAATTTGGAATTTATTTTTGGGAAAAATTAATTTGGAATTTATTTTTAGGAAAAATTAGTTAGGAATTTATTTTTTTTAGGAAAAATGGTCGGGAACGGCCTGGAGCACTTAACCAGAAATAAATTTTTATTTTCTTAGCTCAAAACAACTGTCTGATCGAAAAAAATTAAAACTCCAGATTAAAGCATTTTATGTGAAAATGAATTTTTTTAAAAATTGGGCATCTGTGTTTTTGACAATCCCCTGCAAAATTGCCTTCTAATTAGGAGAGACTTTCAATCCGTCCCTGGTGAAAGTAATGATCTGTCAGAATTAATAAAAAATTAAATAGTAATCGTACGATTTTAACAAACAAGAATTTTAATTATGCAATGATTATCTTTTTTTTTTTCAGGCGTATTCGAATATACCAAATCAGTTGGCGTCTCAATAATAGTATGGATTGCTTCCGGCTTATTCTCAACACTTGGAGCGTTGTGCTATGCAGAACTTGGGACGGTCATTACGCGTTCCGGAGGAGATTACGCTTACATTCTTGAGGCCTTTGGCCCCCTTTGCGCTTTTATATTGTTATGGGTAACCCTTTTGATATTGAGGCCGACGACGCAAGCGATCGTAGCCTTAACATTCGCACATTACGCCGCGAAACCTTTTTTTCCGAATTGCGAACCTCCTCAAAGCGCTGTTCGTCTATTAGCTGCCATTTGCTTGTGTAAGTATTTTTTTTAATTGCCTAATTTTTAAAATCGACCGGCTAATACTTTAAATATACGGTTCAAAACAAATTATCTTTAATTACAAGCAATTATCTTGTGTTTGGAAGTTAAAGTACAAGTTGATTAATTTTTTGAACGAATTTCATGTTGAGTGGGTCAGCATTTTTATAAAAAAAAAAAAAAAAAAAAAAGAGATCGACAAGACTAAAAGAAATTTACATGTTTGTGCCAATCTAAGTCTTCATGAAGCCTGAATCACAGATATAATCTGTGCCTGAATCTAGGAGAATAATAAAAGTTCTTTTAGGTGAAGCAATTCAGGCCTATAATCAGAGCGTACCAAGGGGCTCAACCCCCCCCCCCCCCCAAAAGAGGTATAAGCCCCCCTGAGAATTTTTTTTGAAATTTTCTTAATTTTCCACGTTTTAAAAATAATTTGGAGCTTCCTTTTGAAAACTTTGAGCTTCCCCTTTCTCCTCCAGATCCTCCGGCTGGCTATAAGCCTGGAGCGATTCCTCTATCATTTTTCCTAATCCATTTTTTCTAAAAATTTTGGTTCCTAAAATTTTTTTCCTAACTATTCTTTTTTTTAATTTTAAAAATAAAATTTCTTAAAACCCCTAAAATTAAATTTCCTAAAATCCCTAGGGCTTTGAAAAATTAGGAAAAAAAATATTCATTTTAGGAAATCTTATTTTAGGAATCAAAAAATTGAAAATTAGGGAAAAAATGGTTAGGAAAAAAATTTTAGGAACCAAAATTTTTAGGAAAAATTAGTCAGGAATTTATTTTTTTTAGGAAAAATGGTCGGGAACGGCCTGGAGCACTTAACCAGAAATAAATTTTTATTTTCTTAGCTCAAAACAACTGTCTGATCGAAAAAAAATTAAAACTCCAGATTAAAGCATTTTATGTGAAAACGAATTTTTTTAAAAATGGGGCATCTGTGTTTTTGACAATCCCCTGCAAAATTGCCTTCTAATTAGGCGAGACTTTCAATCCGTCCCTGGTGAAAGTAATGATCTGTCAGAATTAATAAAAAATTAAATAGTAATCGTACGATTTTAACAAACAAGAATTTTAATTATGCAATGATTATCTTTTTTTTTTTTCAGGCGTATTCGAATATACCAAATCAGTTGGCGTCTCAATAATAATATGGATTGCTTCCGGCTTATTCTCAACACTTGGAGCGTTGTGCTATGCAGAACTTGGGACGGTCATTACGCGTTCCGGAGGAGATTACGCTTACATTCTTGAGGCCTTTGGCCCCCTTTGCGCTTTTATATTGTTATGGGTAACCCTTTTGATATTGAGGCCGACGACGCAAGCGATCGTAGCCTTAACATTCGCACATTACGCCGCGAAACCTTTTTTTCCGAATTGCGAACCTCCTCAAAGCGCTGTTCGTCTATTAGCTGCCATTTGCTTGTGTAAGTATTTTTTTTAATTGCCTAATTTTTAAAATCGACCGGCTAATACTTTAAATATACGGTTCAAAACAAATTATCTTTAATTACAAGCAATTATCTTGTGTTTGGAAGTTAAAGTACAAGTTGATTAATTTTTTGAACGAATTTCATGTTGAGTGGGTCAGCATTTTTATAAAAAAAAAAAAAACTTATGAATTTTTTTTTTTGAAGTCATGAAATGCTATACCTAAAGATTTACTGCAAGAGAAAAAAAATTTAAAATCGTACAGCGTTGCATTTATTTATTTTTTTAATTAATTGCTGGATTTGAAGGAGAAAAAAAAATGCTTGAATGTAAAAAAACGATAAAATTCCTTTATGAAAATTCCAGATGAAATTTTTTTCTTTATGTGAGGTCGGCGTTTAATTTTTTTTTTTTTTCTTTCACATAACCCTTTTTGCATTTCTTCGGCTTAAATTCTTATGTTACCCGGGAAGAAAGTTTAAAGAGGTATTGATTTCACCGAAATTTACAGGGTTTCATTTCTTACTTAAAAAGAATGTCGGTTAAAATTTTTTCGAAGCTATCTTTTAATTAGTTGAATAGTATTCCCTTATATAACAGGAAAAACAGAAAATTAATCCGCAATTTTAATCGTAGGACAATTAACGTACAGTATTTATCAGCCAGTGTATGTCGTAACGAAAACGACCTGAATACCGTATTTGTTAAGTACGAAGCGTATAAAAAAAAAATTTTATAATTATGTAAAGTCCCTGATTAATTCATTTATTTATTCAAAAAAAAAAAAAAAAAAATGATGCGTTAGTAATAATAATAGGCTCCCGTTTAAAAGTAATTGAAGGTCATCGTTTAATTTTTACACATAAAGTCGATAAGAGCAGACAATGCAAAAATAAATAAAAGATGTCTGTGATTTTTTTTCCGTTTTACTTAACTCTAATTTTCTTAAATTTTTTTCTCTATTAAATCCTTGAACATACATAGACTTTGAACATTTGAAATTAATCTTTCCTTTTTTTTTCAGGTACATTAACAGCCATCAATTGCTTCAGCGTTCGTTGGGCCATGAGAATTCAGAACATTTTTACCGCTGCTAAATTATCAGCCCTTATAATCATCATCATTACAGGAATCGTTCATATTTCAAGAGGTTCGTTCATTGAAAAGATTTTCCAGGGGTCCGAATCCGATGCCGTTGCCGGCCACGGCCACGGCCGCTGAAATCTCGGGTCGATGCCAATGCCGATTCCATATTGTTTATTTAATCCCGATGTCGATGCCGACGCCGCCAAGCATCGATTATATCCGATGCCGCCTCTGATTCCGATTTTAGTGAAAAAAAAAATCATAGAACCATTTTAGACGATTTTTAAAATCAGGGGTCCGATTCCGATGCCGGTGCCGATGCCGATGCCGATGCCAGGCGCGGCCGGCTAAATATCTCTAATCGATGCTGATGAGTATCGGCATCGCATCGGCATCGATGAGTTCGAAACTTGAAAATTTTGGTCGATGCCGCGACCAAAATTTTCAAGCTTCGGATCTGAAATTTTCCACTTGTCAGTTAACTAATTTTAATTTCTTTTTAATTTTAGGCGAAACGTCAAACTTTAACGAGCCGTTCGCTGGAGAATACGATGCTGGAAGTATCGCTTTGGCATTTTATTCCGGACTTTTCGCGTTTGGCGGCTGGAATTTTTTAAATTTCGTTACCGAAGAACTTCAAAATCCTTATAAGTAAGTTCCATTTTTTTTTTCTCCAATAAAAAAAAAAGGAGAAATCCCAGGCGCCTTTCATTCATATCGTCTAAGCGATTTCGAGATGAAAAGTTAGCGAAGTTCTGCATTTGACAAGTTTCAGTTTGAAGGGAACGAGGCTAATTGAATCACGTTCGAAGATGAATTCGAAACCTGTTACATCCTCGATTTTAGAGACGAATTCATGCTCGATCGGATTTAATTTAATTGACACGATTTCCTCCTTTCTCTTTAATTTTAAAGCTCGAATTTTTTTTTTTTTGAGAACGGACAGGTTTCTCAGATCGATCCAGCTTTTAACTGAATGGAAAACCAGAAAAAAAAAATCACCTTTAAAAGGTTTTTCCCGCTTTTATCTTTGAATAAATTGCCATTCCATTAATAAAACATGGTTTCGCATCTCGTTTGATGAGGGGAAAAAAAAAAAAAATCCTGGGGTTTGTTTTAAAGATTGCGATCGATCTCCTCACTTTCGTGGGATTACGTTTGTTTGTCTTTTCCTTCCTTTTTTTTTTCTTCCCACTTGTTGATTTATCAGTTGGGTAGGCGAAATCCCTTTTGAGAAAACCTTTTTGTCTTGAGATTTTTCTTTTCAATCTTTCTGTTTTATAACGTCAACCAAGATGATTGATCGTAATTTATTCAAAAAAAAATTGTTTCTTTATGAAATAACCGATTGAATTTTTTTTTTTTAAAGGAATTTACCGAAAGCAATTTGGATCGCCATGCCGATTGTTACATTAGTTTACGTGGCTGCTAATTTAGCTTATTTTGCTGTGGTTAGTGCTCCGGAGATGCTGGCATCTTCTGCAGTGGCAGTGGCAAGTATCTTTTATTTATTTATTTTTTTAAAATCTTATCACAGAGGATGCTTTCAGGAATAGTATTCAGTTGATGCATAGGCAGCAAAAAAATATCTTTTTCTTTTTTTTGCGTTTCATTGGAGAATGGAAACTTGAGCGGATAAATATGACTGAAAAAAAATTGCTGATAAAAGCAGATTGACCAAATTACGTAATTTTTTTTTTTTTTTTTTTTTTTTTTTTTTTTTGCGCTTTATTGGAGAATGGAAACTTGAGCGGATAAATATGACTGAAAAAAAATTGCTGATAAAAGCAGATTGACCGAATTACGTAATTTTTTTTTTTTTTTTTTTTTTTGTAGTCGGGTTGCAGAGATGGAGTCAGGGACATTCGCTTCTGAATTTCCTCGTGTCAGGGACATTCACTCCCAAATGTCCTCGAGTCAGGGACATTCACTTCCGAATGTCTTCGAGTCAGGAATATTCACTTCCGAATGCCCTGGAGCCATTGACATTCACTTCTGAATGTCTTCCATTCAGGAATATTCACTCTTGAATATTCTGGAGTAAAGAACATTCACTCCCGAATGTCCTGGAGTAAAGGAAATTCACTGCCGAATGTCATGGAGTCAGGGACATTCACTTCTGAATGTCTTCGATTGAGGAATGTTCACTCCCGAATGACCTGGAGTAAAGAACATTCACCCCCGCATGTCCTGGGGTAAGGAAACTCACTGCCGAATGTCCTGGAGTCAGGGACATTCACTTTGGAATGTCTTTGATTCAGGAATATTTACTCCCGAATGTCCTGGAGTCGAGGGCATTCACTCCCGAATGTTTTGTAGTAAAGGACATTCACTGCAGAATGTCCTGGAGTAAGGAATATTCACTTCTGAATGTCTTCGATTCAGGAATATTCACTCCCTATTGTCCTGGAGTCATTGACATTCACTCCCAAATGTCCTGGAGTCGAGGACATTCACTCCCGAATGTTTTGTAGTAAAGGAAATTCACTGCCGAATTTCCTGGAGTAAATGGCATTCACTTCAGAATGTCCTGGAGTCACGAATATTCACTCCCGAATATCCTGGAGTTAGGGACATTCACTTCTGAATGTCTTCGATTCAGGAATATTCACTCCCAAATATCCTGGAGTCGAGGACATTCACTCCCGAAAGTCCTGAAATCGGGAACAGCCTCGAATATCCTGAAGTCAGGGAATTTCTTTTCTGAATATCTTCGATTCAAGAATATTTACTCCCGAATGTCCTGGAGTAAAGGACAGTAGCATTCACACCGAACGTCCTCGATTCAGAGATATTCACTCTCGGAAGTCGTCGAGTCAGGGTCATTTGCAATCGGCACTTTTGGCATCGAAATAAAAAACATTTTAAACCGGATTAAACCGGAGTCAGAATCCTGTATTATTAACAGAGTTTAAAGCGACGCAGGAGTGGTTCATTTTTTTGAACACCCTATACTTCGAAATATGCAAATATTATCCTTTTGGTGCTGAATATCAAAATTCCGCTTCCGAGCAACAATATATATCAATATTAGGCACCTTCAGGAAAAATTCCATACCTGACCATACAGTACTTTTTTGGGAAACCTTAATCTACTATAAATTCCCGGGAATTTATCCTAAATCAAAGTTTCTCGAAAAAATACTGAATGGTCAGGTATAGAATTTTTCCTGAAGGTGCATAAGATTGATAAAAATTGTTGCTCGGGAACGGAATTTTGATATCTGACTCCAAAACAATAATATTAGCGTTTTTCGAAGTATAGGGTGTTCAAAAAAATGAATCACTCCTGCATCGAAATCGGCATCAAAATCTATTCAATATTTTTTTTAAAATCAAAATTAAAGTAAAAATAAATATTTAAAATTTTTTTTTTTTGCTTGCATAAAACAAATCACGGTTTTAGCTTCGACAGCAGTCGATTTTGAAAGATCACTTGGATTTGGAATCTGAGTCGACTTTGTAATTTTTAAAAATTCATCCAGCATTTTCATAGTCATTGCATCCCCGTTTAAAACTTGACTGATTTTGCCTCTGAAGCGAAGTTTATTTAACCCCGTATTTATTTTTTTAAAAATATTTTTAATTTGTTTTAGACATTCGGCGATAAAATGTTTGGGAGTCTTAGTTGGGCCGTTCCAGTTTTCGTAGCTTTATCAACTTTCGGAGGAGTAAACGGGATTCTTTTCACGTCGGCCAGATTATTTTTGATCGGTTCACAAGAAGGTCAACTCCCCGAAATATTTTCTTTTATCCATATCCGACGATTCACTCCTGTTGTTTCGTTAATATTTACGGTAAGCGAGTCATTTTCTAGCTATTTATTTAAAAAAATTTTTTAAATTTTTTTGTTCTTTCTTGCAGTGCGGTATGTCGTTATTTATGTTGGTTTCAAGCGACGTGATCCTTTTGATAAATTACTTCAGTCAGATCTTGTGGCTCTCAGTCGCTGCCAGCATCGCTGGACTTTTATGGCTTCGATATAAAAGGCCTAACGACCACAGGCCTATAAAAGTTAATCTTGCCATTCCAATTATTTTTTTGCTCTGTTGCGTTTTTCTGACTGTAGTGCCTGCGATACGGGAACCTGTTAACACAGGTAAATCATTCCGTTCTCATTTTTTTTTTCTGGTAACGGTTTTGAGAAAATAATTTTTTTGGAACGTGGTGTTGGAAAATTATAACGAATGCTCGGAGTAAGCATAAACGTGGCATAAACAAGAATTATAAAAAGCCTAAGTGAAATTCAAAACCTTCAACTCAGCTCTTGTTTAATTTTCTGCTTGCGCATCAGTCGTTTTAATTTTTTTTTCCTCATTGATTCGCAGTTATCGGACTAGCCATTACGCTGCTTGGCGTCCCCGTGTATTATATCACAATAGGATGGACTTCGAAACCTCAGTGTGTTTCAAAATTTCAAGGTAAATAAGCTTGGAAATTTTTATTTCATTAAAAAAATATTTATGTTTGATAATACGACTCACCTTCTTTTTTTTTTTTTTTTTTTTCTTTTTTCTTTAGAAAATTTTACGTCGGTCATGCAGAAGACTTTCGAGGTTGTTAGCCCGGACAAGAAAGTTGAAGCAGAGAAACTCTAAGATGGCATTTATTCTTCTTGATTAATGATTACGACGAAGGGACCAATGCCACATTTCATGCCTTGGGATTATTTTTATATTACTTAGCTCATTTTAATTGAGCAAAGTTAATAGGTATTTAGCAAACATAAAGTTCTCTTGTTTTATATTTTAATAAAAGGGAGTTGTTTGAAAATATGTTTCAGCCGGTGAAAAGTGAATACTTGAGTTTGTTTTTATTTACAAGTGTGAGACACTGATTTTCTTTTTTTACGAAGACATACAAGTATTCATTTTGAAAAAAAAAATTGGAAAAATAAGTAAATGTTGATATCAGAATGAGGGGGAAATAATTTTAGCATAAAAAATTTGTTGGAAAGTATTTTTCGAAGCATTCCAATATTATTTATCGTCGTTTGAAAAAATGCAGTATCTCTCCATTCTTTTTTTTTTTTAATGAATTTTTTTTTAAATCGAATTTTTGTATAATTTTTGCGAATGATTATTACTGGTTGAAATTTTAAGTGATAGTGTCAGGTTTTTTTAAATTGTTTGGATTTGTGTCGTTTAATTTTAATTTTAATGAAGAAATATGGCTTTTAAGATAGAAAAAAAAATCCATAATTTTTTTTTTTTTTGCGGTTACTTTAAAGATAAATTATTTTGAATTATTCGAGCAGTGTATTTTTGGGAACATAAGTGATTTTTACATCGGTCACGATGTTGGATTGAGAGAGAGAGAAGTGATTTTCGCACTAATGAAATATTTCAAAGTTGTAACGAGATAGTATATCGATTAGGGTGTCGTTTACTTTTCGAATTTCCGAATTTCGTATGTCCAACCCCCTCAAAATTTTCTTTTTGGAGTGTTAATAAACGCTGAATTTTTTTAGATTTTTAAAATGACGGAAAAGTGTGCCTCATGGGCCTTCAATTTTGAAAAATTTCCATAAGAACCAAAAAAATCCATATATTTTTTTTTCTTTGTGAAAAAACACTTGTTACTTATCGGAAATTTTGCGTAGATCACGAATCTGAAGTCAGATTTTTTATATTTGCCTAAGTTTTTGAGCTAGAGGTCGAAATATTAGCAAAATTAAGGGCTTAACATATGATTTGTCATTTTACGCTATTTTTTTGCCCTGTTTTTATTTTTAACACAATAACATAGGTGGATGTAAAAAATCTGACTTCAGATTCGTGATCTACGCAAAATTTCCGATAAAAAACTAATGTCTTTTCACAAAAAAAAAAAAAAAAAAAAAAAATAGATTTTTTGGTTTTTATGGAAATTTTTTCAAAATTGAAGGCCCGTCACTTCATTTTCGCGTTATTTTAAAAATCTGAAAAAATTCAACGTTTATTAACACTCCAAAAAGAAAATTTTGAGGGTTAGACATAGGAAATTCGAAAATTCGAAAAAGAAGGGCCCCCCTAATATTGATATTGCGAAAGTTGTGCATCGTTAATTTGTTCTGGAGACTGCAATCCCGGGTCTTCCGAGATTATCAAATTTCCAATTCCGGGATCTCTGAATTTGATCAAAATGTTCTATTTTGATTTTTTGTTTTCACCAAATTATGTAAATTATGTTTTCTTTTCATGTTGAAACTTATTACCGCTATTAAAAATTTTTCCCGACCATAATGTCAGATTTATCATCGGGTTTTTTGTTAATTTGAGATTGAAAAAGGAACGACGACACTTAAGATAAATTTAATAAGTTCAGCCGACATAAATTTTTACTATTTTCATGGTTTATAGTAAATAATGAAAATTAAAATTTTGTTCTCTTGGTTTTCTTTGCCAAATTTTGGACTGAAAACTCCTAACAATAGATAGATATATTTGGGGCAAATCCCCTAGGATTTGCTCTTTTTTAATCCGCTTTTCTAAAATCTTCATTAAAAGTCCATACTTTGATCAGAATTAAATCCTCACCTTTACTAGAATGGGGGGGTAGGCCATTTTTAAAATAGAAAATGATATTGGATGAGATATCGCATTGAAAAATAATTAAACGAATTAGATAAATACACACGTCACTCTTACCATTATGATATTTTTTTTAGAAAAATAAATCCTGTAACTCAGAGCCGAAACTTTGATTTTTACTTATTTTTCTTAAAAAAACGACCACGTAACAATTTTTCATTTCGATTTTTCGGCTCTGAAGTGCAGAATTTCAATTTTAACATTTTGTTTCTTATCCGAGTTATTCTTAATTTTTGGAAAAAATACTTAAAGCATTCGTGATTTGTTTTGTTTATGTTTATTAATAATTTTTTTTTCATTTTAGGGATATTTATTTTTGATTTTGCCGTCCAAATTTTTTAATACTTATTTAAAAATTTTCAATTCTGAATAAAAATCATGTTGTTTAGCTTTTTTTTTTTTTTTTTTCTTCAATTTTTTATATTTGTTTTTTTAAAGTTTATTTTTATTTTATAAAATTTGTAAAATTCATCAATGTGATTTATTGTCTAACGTTTCCTTCGTTTTTCTTTTCAGTTTACTGTGTTCCAGAATGTTTTAATATTACTAATTACGTAATACCGGTTTGAAAATGGGAAATAGCGCTCTGAGACTGGCAGATGGTCGTCTAAAGGTAAGTGCTATTTTTTTATTTTATTTTTTTTTATTTATGGTAATACACTGAGGTCTTGCAATATGTTTTAAAGTCATCGTATGTGTCGGTGCTACAAATTTTTTATTCCCGGTTGGTTTTGTACAAAATGGTATTTCGCTGAAACCACAGTAAATGGGGGTGCTGGGACACATTGTCCACTTGTGTCTTTGGCTAAAAAATTGCACTTTTTTTTCGTCTGCTATTTGCAAGGAAGAAACCTGAAATTCAAACCCTGACAGTAAATTTGAATCGCCTGTTTTTTTTATCGCTAGAGGCTTTTTAAAATTTTACTTTTCTTTTGAGTAATTTGGATTTTGAAGGATATTTATCTCTTCATATTAAACATGTCCGTCTAAAGGAACTGTTGATCAAGCCTTAGGCATAATCAAGGTGCACGGAGTGCACCCAGCCAAGTTTTATGTAAAAATTTTTTCCTCAGCAGGAACATTGGTCATGTTTTCTGACTTTGTCGCGGCATGTGTCTTTTTGTCTACATATCTTAAATCAGCGCTCTCAATCTTGTTCCAAATCGAGTGTTTTTTGTTGAAACAATAATAGGTAATCTTTTAAAAATAAATAATATTTGCTTTCGACTTGGATGTTTTTTTAGTTGAATATTAAGAACCGTTACCGTCGATAACGACGGTATCGTCTGCAAACGTGGCCATCATTGCGTTCTTTGATATTGGGAGGTCGGCTGTGTAATGAAGATAAAGGACAGGTCCGAGGACTCTTCCTTGTGGAACGCCAGAAAGAATAGGGAATAATGAGGTTTGCTCTTCATTTAACTTGACCGGTTCGTCAAGTGGGATTGGAGAATTTTGTAATAAGAGTAGGGGAACTTTGCTTTGATTTTCGAGAGTAGACTGTTGTGCCAAACCTTATCAAATGCCTGGGTGGAGGTATCTAAAACTACTCCACAGCAGTAGCGTTTTTCTTCTAGGTCTCTGCTGATTTTTCTCAAGACGCGGTGGACTTGTAATTTTGAAAACGGCGTCGAGTTTCAAACCTGCGAGGGGCTCCCTTAATGTTTTGCATACTTCCGTCTTTACGAGTTTTTGGCTTCGTGCCATGATCGTTGAAGTCAAAGGCTCAACTCGCTCAATTAAATTTGAAGGCAACAGGGGCCTTTTACCAAACACTAGTTTGTGAGGGGTGTATTTAGTGACGGTGTGTACCGTATAATTATAGTATTATTATATTGAGAAGAATGTGTAATAACACGAAGAATGTGTTACGGTGGGTAACAGCCAAGCTATGAGGCCCACTGCCATTCAAAATCCTAGTATTGCGCAAAAAAAAAAAAAAAAAAAAAAAAAAAAATCAAAATCAAAAGATTCTTGATTTTATTTTCCTAATAATGACTACTTTCAATACTTGCACTTTCTGGAGTAATGGCGATTTTGTGAATCACGAGTAGATAATCAAATCGTGGCTAAGCAACCCTGAGGTTGATATGTTTAAGGTTATCGTGCTGCTTTTGTTCGTTTCCAACATTACAGCGCTCTGGGCGTTTCAAAAAATTTTGAAAGTTTGGATTACAAGGAACTGTAAAAAAAAAAAAAAAAAAAAAAAATAGGAAATTGCATTGAATTGCTTACTGTAGCAAATTCCAGCAGAAAGATATGGAAAATGTCAAGAATAATTTCTCTTCAAAATGACCATCATACTGTATGTTCATCTATTTAAACTTTCTTTAGAAACTAATATGTTTTTCGTATCTGTTTTTAAGAGATATCCCCATTTCTTGCAATTTTGTTTGGGGAAAAATAAGCAACGAAGAGAGAAAGTGTAGCATCATTTTTGTTTTGATTTCAAAGTTATCTGCCCAAACCAAAGTTATGCAAAAAGCAAAGAAAAAATTTTTTTCAAATCAAAATTTCTATATTGAAACTATAAAACCCATTAGTTCAGAATTCTTCCTTTGAAATGACAATAAATATTTGTTTTAAGGTGGGTCTTTACACTTAATTCGGACATAACATTTTTCAAAACTCAACCAATCATAAGATTCTTTTTTTTGCAAAGTTCAAAAACAAATGCCAAAATGGCGTTTTGTTTATAAAGTTATTTAAAGGGTTTTATTTAGTTTTTGTCTCTTAAAATGGTTACTGCCAAGATTTTTTACTTAACTGGACCCGTTAATCAAATGGCAGCGTGATATTCTGTAAAATTAAAAGGCTTTACGAATAGTAAACAAAAGTTTGTTTACAAAACGAACTGATTCCAAGCGGACGATTTTCACGAATTTTCAACATGGCTCCGGTCAAAAGACAAGATTCTGGATTTTAGGCGAATTAATTGTTAATATTTCTGTTTTGGGGTGGTGAATGGCTAAAATCATCGATAAATTAACAATCTTAGCTATAATACTTTCACCCCAACCGTCGTTTTTTAATGTCTTATATTTCAAAAATAAAAAATTATAGTGTTTTATAAAAACGGGGCCGATTTTTAAGTGATTTCCCATAAGGATAATGTAATTTACATCTTCAAATCTTAGTGGCCAAAAATTCTAAAAAAAAATCGGAGATGTTCTGATGCTAGTATGAACCTCTTTTTCAAGTTTCATCGAAATCCAATATATTAGCCAAGTGTAAAGACCCACCTTAATAAATTTCCATTTATAAAATTTTAATATTTGTTTTAATTGCCAGTTAAATAATTTCAAATTAACTTTATGTAAAAAAAAAAAAAAAAAATTATCCTTAACATCAAAAAAAAAAAAAAAAAAAAAAAAAAAAAACAGTGCAGTGACTCAGTAAAATAAAATCTAGATCCATAACCAAAACAATATTTTAAATTAATTGTTTTGATAATTCATATTTCATTTTCTTTGCTTTCCATAACTTTTAGAATTTTTTTGAATTCTCCTTTATAAAGACATTAAATTTTAAAGATGAACAGTATCAAATAATGGAATCAAGCATTATGAGTAACAGGTTTATCCCAATTTACAAAAAGTGCAGCAATTCAGACAACAACTGATCAATAAATTTGCTGACAAAGGTCTATCATATCGTTTCTGATTGATACCCGATCGCTCGTGAATAAACCACTGGACCTGCCAGACAGATTTTGCCAAGAGGTCAAAAGAAGAAAAATCAATTGAACTGCATTGTTTACAAATAATTTATAGTAATAATTGAAATTACATTGACATTACCGCAATCTCGTATTTGTTATTATTCAACCTAGGTTAAGCTAAGTGGCCTGAATTTTATTCATGTTATTGATTCTTTTAAATATTTTACTCATTGTTCTCTATGTGAACAGATCGTAAAAATAAACAGGAGATATATAAAAAAAAAAAAAAAAAAAAAAAAAAAAAATTTCAAAGTTTAGATTGTTCGAGGTTTTACTGCAGAGAAAGGTACTTTTAAGGAGGAAGTTCAAGCTTTTTTCCGTGCAAGAAAGGATATAAGTACAAAAAGCTTCGTAAAAAATTCAAATTTTGGCACGAGATTTTGTTACCAAACCTTGAACTACCTCCTTAATTTTTAAAATTTTTGTGTATAATTCGGCAATTTGAAATTGCAGAAAGTACAATGCTACTCCGTAACAAAATTTCGGCTTTACGCGTTTTAATAACAATTTCTTAACCCTCAGTTGTTGGGCTTTTTCGAAAAGTATAATTTTGCGCAAAAAAAAAAAAAAAAAAAAAAAAAAGGAGGAAACATAACAGATTGCATTTAATTTCGAAATCTTTTTTAATATTACACTCTATTATTTCCAATCTGTTACATATTCCTTTAAGACCTGAATAAATAGCTGAAATACGACTAACTGAATGAACTGATTGAAAAAAAAAAACATTCGCATTCTGAAATTATTATTTATTGCTGAATTCGCAATTTTCTCCTCTTTTCCTATATACTAAAAGTTGAATTGAACATCTGTCTGTCTGTCTGTCTGTTTGTGAGTACGTGGACATAGTTTTTAACGAATGGGGAAATTGTTAATTTAGTTTGGCTTTATCCAAACTGTATGGGCATGAATGGGAGGTGGTTCACTGCCTATACCGGTGTGAGTTGCTATGTGGTTCCAATTTGTCGCCTGCTGTTGCTCTGCATCCTTGATTCGCTGCTCCAGGGTAGAAAGCTTTACTCGAGTTGTCGCGGTGACTGTGTTTTCTACCTCTGGAGTCGCAAGAGCATCCCTGATGATTCCCTGCGCCGTGGTGGAATTGAACCGTTCGACAATACGGTGATGGAGATCACTGGTCCCGCTGAACGTCTCCAGCGGGTGTGCTCCCCAATCTACCGTAGATGTTCTTGAAAAGGAAGCTATAAACGTTCTTCCCGCGAAAAAAAAAAATTGGTTGACTTAACCTAAACCGATGTACAATGCGCTAATTTGAGAAATATAGATGGCCGTTTCTACCTCTTAATTTACAATCTGTTAAAAATTATAACAATAAGTAAATTGTATGATAATGAAAAAATAGGACAACAATTTCTTTAAAAAAAAAAAAACTCTGGCTGAATAGGATATTGTTTTGTCAGAAATAGGTACAAAAAATTATATTTCTCAAGGAATAAAAAAAAAAAAAAAAAAAAAAAAACTTTAAAAAATTTTAAATATAAAATATGGAAATGATTGAACTTTCGCACGTGGAAAGATGAAGGAGTTGGAAAAATCGTTTTCCACCCGAAAAATTTCCGGTTCGGCGTATGCGAATGTTTTATTAACCAAGTTCCCCCCTTTTCCGAGTGTGATATGTGGGTTATTAGGGTAGAAATTTGTAGTGTACACGCGAACCGCCATACGAAATGTTAACCTAAAAAAAAAAAGAATTTTTTTTTCTTCTTTCAAATGTGCGTAGCGTAAAAATGTTTCGAAACGGAAAAGTCATTTTTTTATTTATTTTTTTTTTCTTCTATTCCCCTCTTGCCGGTTTTTGAAACGAGGAAACACGCGTTCTCTAGCAGAATCAAAGCGAAGTAAAAGCTCTGGGTCACATGACGAAACCGTTTTGTAGGACGGGGAAGGTAGTGGGAGTTTAAGTTTATAAGCAGTACGAAGCAGACTTCACAAGGATCACCATGGATTACAATATTAGGATTTTACCGGAATTGGTAAGCTTTTTTTGAGAGAGAAAGAGAGGAAAAAAAAAAAAGAAAATTCTTTTTAAAATTTTTTATTAAAACGACCTGTTGATTCCGTCGAATAAATTAAAAGGAAAAATAAGTATTTAAAGAAGAAAAATGATTTTTTTTTTTTTCGTTAATAGCTTTTTTTTTTTTTTTAACATTTTGTTGAGTTATAAAATTTTTTTTATTAGGGTAGTATGATGTTGTTAATTCCTTTGCCGTAAAATGTTTAATGACTTTTGGATTAGTTTTTTATGCGTGTAGCTACGGTAGAAACTTTACATACAAAACACGAAAAGCAAAAATGATGTTTCGCACGCTTCAGTTATCTTAAACCTTGTTCTAATCTGACTGACAGCTTTTGACAAGCTCAAGTACAACAGTAAACTTTCCGTTTTGCTTTTTATTCCATTATAATCTATTTCGTGCCGACCTATAAATCCACAGACGGTTCGATACGAAGAAGCCAACTTTTTTATTGTTTAATACTTGTTAATACATTTCTTTTGTGAAATGATAAAATGAAAAACGTGAATATGATTTAGTGCAATACCCGTCACGGGTTGATACTTGTCCTTTCAGCGATTGGTATGGGCCATAACATGTATGTATACCGTCTACTAGCGTTTTACCGGCGACGAAGATTGTCTTGGTGTTAAGTACGTTTTTGTTGCTTCTGTAGTTATGAAACTTGGCCTCTTTTTTCTTTTTTTTCTTCTCTTTTATTAATTTACAATCTGTTATAAAGAAAATAACATTAGGTAAATGGTATGGTGTTAAATAACATGAGTGAAAAATTGCCACAGTTGGCAATTTTCGTTAATACAACTTAACCTAGGTTAGTTTATAAATGATGGCCTCTTTTGGAAGTCATTTTTCGACCATTTGGGCCAAGGTAAAAGGCTTTGGATGTAGGAAGCCTTCCACTGCCTCCAGAAGGTCTGCAATGACTGGGTGATCAATTGCCACCTTGTTAACAGGTTCATTGCAACATCCTCCAGAGGCACTTTGGGTGCCGCAAGAAGTTGTTGTCCTATTGTAATGATTAAAATAAATAAGTCTACACCTCAAGACGGTTGAATGGTATCTAAATAAAATATATTAATAATGATGACAGTAGGCATGACCTAAATGTTATCCCTATTGCCTACACTATCCTTATTGCCTTATCCTTGGATAATATGGACAAGCATAATATGGATGTACGCTTTTGTTCTAGTCTTGTCTTGTACCGTTTGGTTTCGTACAATGTCAATTTGTTCGCCTAACTTCAAGCTATGGTCATTGTTAGTTTGTCCAATCTTTCCTTGTTCTCCCGTGCAGTTATCACTGTCCTCCTTCATACTACTCCAGTGCAGCTGTCACTGTCATCCTTAATACTTTCGATTGGGATCTTTCGATCATTCCTATATTAGGGTTTGAGACTGAGCTCCATAGTTGTATACCGTAGATCCAAACTGAGTTGAGGATGGATCTATAAAGTTTTTTTTTTTTTTTTTTTTTTTTAAATAACTCCATTTATATTTACAATCTGTTTAAGACATTAACAACCGGTAAATTTGCTGATCTTGATATCGGGAATGAAAATTGTCACAGTTGTCAATTTTCAGAAATCTATAAAGTAACAATTTATTTTTTGTTAAAAGTTTTGATTTGGCCCCTATCAGCCAATAATATTTTGCGACCTTTCCGCCCAGTTATTTTCCACTTAAATATTTCAATTTTCGTCGTCTACTTTAAAAGATTTTCTCGTTAACAGGGGATAGTGTATTATGCTAGTTTTTAAAAGTTCGGCACATTCCCTTGGACTTATGTTATGATAATCTTTGGAAATTGACTGATAGACCTGATTTATACGGGAATTATGCCCGTAGTTGAAGATAAGCTGAGACTTCCTCGGGCTGTGCCCGAGAAAATCAACGAATGATAAGTCACTTGGCTTTTTATATTCACCGCCTTTGTAAGCGGCCGATTGACCTTTCATTCTTTTACAAAAATGTTTATATGAATGGATATGGGCCCGATAGGCCCATGCAACGGAACTTAAGCTCGAATAGATAGTTATCAATATTGTAAACAGGGTCTGGCTTTGCAACGTCGGTTATAGTAGTTGGCAAATTACACTTTCGTCCGAACATTAATTCGAACGGCGTATAATTGGTATTAGACCATAAAACGGATTTTTGGATATCAGACCCTCCAGATTGGGAAATCAATGCCATCAAAAGCAAGCAAGCCGTCATAGAGTTCTTTGCACTAAATTCTTGAAAGTAGGCTGGATCCTGCAACCTAGCCCAATGCCAAAGAACTTCGTTTGGATTTGATCCACATGATTCGATAAATTTTATCAAAGAAGTTATAGTGATTTTCGTAGACGTGTAAGACATACTGGCAAGCAAATCCCCAATGTCCATTGGGTAAAGTGCTAATGCTTGCTCAAGCAAAGATATTAGAGGTATCCCAAAGTTGCTTAGGTGCTTCAGACAACCTACCTTTAAGTAAGATTTTATTTCCTCTGAGTCACAAAATTTATATAGGAATAATATACGTTTAAGCAAATTGCGTGTTTCCTGGCCCTGATTTTTCAATGTGTTTGAGAACAACCTCTGGGTGATCATATGAGGGGTAGGAATTTCCCCGGAGTACCCTGACAAAGGTAAGAGACCTTTCAAACTTTCGAATCCTTTTTGATAAAAACTAACCATTTGTGAAAAATCTTTTGCCATGTATCTTAAAGTTGAAAGACCCATTCAAGAAACGATTACATGGGCCTTGTTGATAGATAAATCGTTGGGTTTTGAATTTGCAGCTCCATCTAGAAGCTCAGTCATCCACTCATTGAATTTTACCAGCCCACTAGAGTAATGGATATAGGCTTGATTGATTTTTTCTTGTATGGAGTTTTCTGTTTCTTGGATTTGGGCCTGATATGCCCAAACTAAGGACTGATAAGCTGAATTGGGATGTTAGTTTCAGATTCTGGAGTCTCTGAGCCAGAGTAGGGGGTTTTGGGCGTGATCTGTTGATAGATCGCCACGGACATTCACCCGCCACCAAGGTCCCATTGCCATGTCTTTTTTTCGATCACCAGTAGAATGTTCCAAAAATAAAAAAAAAAAAAAAAAAAAAAACTGATTTGTTTGTAAACTTTCCATTTGAAGTTCGAATTAACCACATTGGTCTACCTGCCCTGGGCTTTTACAACAAGCTTTTGTATTAGTCATCGTAATGGTGGTAATAAAACGGAACGGGCAAAAGCTTCGCGACAGGGGGTTTAATCTTTCCTCGTTGAAAAGGTAAGGGGATAGTTATTAAATTCCTTTACCTTTTCCTTTTGGCACGTTACAAGTTGGGAAATAGCCTTCCTCAATCCACATTCAGACACCATTCACTTAAGTATTTCGGTAAATCGAAATCGCGTGTGTTGCATTCGGCTGCTTTAATCTTTTCTTCTCTTTTTTTTCCCCATCTTCTTCCTTGAGAACGTGAGAATGATCCTTTATGATATTTCGAAACTTTTAAGTAAATTAGAATTTTATGCACTTTAAATTTTGAAAGACATGATGTGGGGGATATTGGGGGTTCGTGATAACTTCCTGTCCCTAGTAGTTTTTTTTTTGGTATCTTAAGGGAAGGTCGACTGGCTTTTTCCTTTTTAACCTGTGGGTGACTTCTGAGAGCACTGGAGCAGGAGGTTTGGTACAAGTATGTTTGGGTGAAGATGTAGCCGGCGGTGGTAGTTTTGACTGAAATATGTAACTTCTTCCTTAACGGTGGGCAGATTCTGGCATATGACATCGTTTGGGACATACCAAGGGGCGTTAGTTATCACCCTCAGACTTTTTGACTGGAACCTTTCCAGGATGTCAATGTTGGAATTGGAGGCTGCTCCCCAAAGTTGAATTCCGTACGTCCAAACAGGTTTAAATATTGCTTTATAAATTAAAAGTTTGTTTCCCAGGGAGAGTTTGGATTTTTTACCTAGTAGCCAGTATTGATTTCTGAATTTTATGCCCAGCTGCTTCCTCTTTTTCCAGATATGAGTTTTCCAGGTCATTCGCCTGCCAAGGTACAGACCTAAGTATCGGACATAGTCAACGTGCTCAATCTGCATAAAATGAATAATTTTCAATATTCTAGTGCGAGGCTCTTCTTCTTGGCTTTGGAGTTCCTTGACTTGTAATGCGTTGCTGTAATAAAATGCATTGATTCGGCATATTTTGGGAATGTATTCAAATTCGAATTCCCCTCAATGAATTGAAAATGAATTCATCAAATTCCCCTTGTAGGTATTTATGCAAGTGTTTATAACAAATTTGGAAAAGTATATAGTTGTACGCATCAGGAATTTGCAATTTTTCACATGCCTCTATCCTTTAAGCATGGATGTTTAGATATTGTTGAATATTTTGCCTGGAGGTGTTAGGCATACCTGTGAATGAAAATATGGCGTTAAGGTGAGCGTTTCCTAATATTCTGGGATTGGCATATCTTTCGGTTAGGGCTTTGTAGGCCGCGGTATAATTCGCATCGTTTAGATTGTAAAATTCGATGACCTTTTAATGCATCTCCTTGGACATACGATTTTAAGAATTGGAATTTTTTGACATTGGTTAATTGTGTGGAGTCATTGATGACGGGAGTCAAAAAGAGTAATGAAATTATTCCACTCAGCAGTCTTGGCGGAGAATTTCGGGATGGGTATGTTTGGCTTAAAAGGAGTATTTACTTGCAGAATTTGAGGTGCGGGTGGACTAGGAGTGGTAATCGCGGTTGTGATATAAGGGAGGTTCTTGAAAGAAAAACGACTACTCCGCGTGAACACTCATATATTTCTGACTCTTACAAAACTATACGCGGAACAAAACGTTTAGCGGCCTACTTATGAGACTAGGCCCCTGACCGATCGCTCATTCAGCGTTTTGTCGGTCAGGAACCTAGCTCGCGTTTTTCGGATGATTTTTTTTCCTTGATATCACCCTATCAGTTGAAGTGGATGCTACTGCGGACGCTGTAGCTTGCTTGGCTTTTAATTGCCCGTAGGCTTGACTAACTACATCAAAAATATCGTTTAAATTTTCTAAAGTCTTACTAACCATTTCAACCCTTTAGAATGAATAAGTTCATTTTCTAATAGGTCAAAAACGAACATGGCACGTTCTTCTGCCACGATGCTTAGATCTTTTTTTTTTCCCCTCCCGTTTCCTTAAAATTGAAAATTTTAATACTGTACGCTAGTCCTGTCTTGTTGCTATCCTTTACCCTGGAGTTATGGATGAAGACTGGCTAGCCGGTCCAGCTTTACGTTTGCCAGAACGAAGTTCGTTTTGGCTGTGACGGGGTTGAAAAAATCGCCGATCTTTGTTGCTTGGGCGAACACGTCTTGCTTTAACGTATTTAGCAGTACGGCATTCCTTCTTCGTTTCTTTTCTTATCTTGCTTTAATGTTTAGGCATGACCTATATTAGTCATGCCTTGTATTACTCGTGATTTAACGTGCTGGTGTGGCGACACCATAATCGATTAATTGGAAGAAAATTAATCGATCAGTAATCACCCATCCGTATACACAAAGTGTGGACATTGACGTCTTGGTTGTCGTCTTTGTCCAAGGGAACCCCCTAAATTTCAAAAACACTTTTTTCCACGGCTTTGGTGTGATTTCTTTTCGTCTATTGTTTGGCGGCGTTTTGGCAAGAATCACAACGTTTGAAAATATTTTTGACATGACTGTGGAACCCTGGCCAAAACAAAAGCCTTGATATCCTTTGTCTCCTGCCAGTTTACGTATTGTAATCAATTCCGTACAATCGGAGCGTCTGTCATGATAAATGGATCAGATTGATCCATAAACCCAAGTTAGATGTTTTATGTACATACAGGGATGCACTACCTTTATATTTCGAGTGAGAAAAGGTAATCTCTTCGCCCGACTGATTAATCTGAGTTAAATCACAACTCACCTTTATCTGAAAATACTTTTCATACAACAAACTCCGGTGGAAAACAAACGAACGAATTTCCACCCCGGAGATCAACTTTTTTTTTGTGGTCGTACACACAAATCCTTTATCAAAATAATAAAAAAAAAAAACGAAAATGTATCGAACCTCTTTCGCTACAAATAACCACAACCTTTTTTTTTCTTCTTCTTCCCGCTATTTTATGGCTGACCTCGTTTTCGAACCCAAAAAAAAAATAAACCCTAAGGACTTTCGCAGCAAAGGATTTTACATCTTGGCTTTAAAATCCCCCTCCGGTTCATTCCTTTGCACATGGGTCGAGTTAATTGAATACGTTGGGAAGGAAGAGCTACTAGATCAAGTTTCCCCGCAAAGCCTTGTCCCTGTTTTAATTTCATTTTTCTTTCCTCGTCGGATAATTTTTTTAAAGGGAGTGATTTAAAAAAAAAAAAAAACGTTGAAATTCAATTACTATTCAGTCCTTAAATGATTTATCGTGATTTTTTTTTTGCTTCTGTTGTTTAATCATTATGTTTTCAAGGTCTTTTTAGCGAAGTGGAAAGGAAAATTCCTCGTACGTCAACCGCAGGGAGAAAAGAAATTAATCATTTTTTACGCATTGCCTACATCTACCATCCATCCATGTTAAAATTTCCACCTTTTTAACTTTCTCTCCTAAAAAGGAGATTCCGCCGTTTCGATTTTACCCCCGAGATTAAAACCGTTATGTCAAAAGCGTTTCGGGTGTAATTAAGGAAAGCGGAACAGGCAAAACGGGGGGCTTAATTTTCGGAAATGACACGGTTCGTTTATATGCAACCTATCAATCCTTAGCGGAATGTAAATTGAATTTTCCGGAAAAGGAATTTTTTTTTTTTTTGACTTGTTTTTTTTTTTTTTTTTACCTTTTTACAAGGCGGAAACCCAGATTTTGTTTTTAAAAAAGATCACGAGAGGATTTTTTTTTTTTCTGATTTGAAATTGACGTCACGTAATCCTGGGTCGTAATGTACGATGAATCCTTATAATAAACCAACAATAAGGAAAAGATTAGGATGTGAGGAAAAATAATCGTTTTTACACGCACGGATGGCGTATTTTTTTTTTTTTTTCTCCAGGAAAGAGTAAAATTGGTAATGATAAATTTGTTCCTTGTTTTCAGGCGGAGGGCTTAGGTTTTTCGTCTTGTCTTGAGCTGCAGATGATTTTTTTTTCTTTTTTTAGTTAAGAGTAACATTCATTTCGAATTCAGTGCACATCTTATATTTTAGGGATCGTAGGTAAATTACGTAAGGAAATAAAGGGGGGGGGAAGGTATGCGGAATATTTTAAAAAGTTACTTTTTTTTAACTAAAGTACAGTTATACTGGTTTGAGCACCAGTTTCTTCGGAGGGGTGAGTTCGTATCCCACCGCTGCCACCATTTATCATATGCGACGCCGTTTTTTGTTTTACCTATTACCTTTGAGGTATGAATGATTATTCGAGGTTGCAGGCAGAGTCTTGAAGTCGTTGATTAGTTAAATGAACATTAATATTAATAATTCTAAATTCTGAATTTCGGCAGTTTCGGAAATCGTCACGTTGTTAACAATTACTGCGGCTTTGGTGGACCACCGATCAAAAATCTAAGCATATTTTTGAGAATATTATCGGGATAGAGGATTCCGAATTCCAAATTATTTTTCCGAAATTCGAATTCTTTATGCCCGTACTCGGCTTTGATAGACCTCCGATCAAAAAACTAACCATATTTTTGAGAATTATTTAAATAGTCGATAAAGCAATTTGATTTGAATTGCAGTCGCTGCTGTTGCAGTCGCTGCTGTTGTCTTTGACATTGGTCTTGGTGCTCGTTTCTGTGGTACTCAGAAACCGTACTCTCGTTTGCCGTAAATTGTTTATTACAATACAGGCAAAAATGTGAATATGTTACTTTCTGCTATAAAGAAAAAAAACGTATAACGTGGATTAGTATGATAAAGTGGAACGTGATGATTTGAATAAAAAAGACAAAATAAAAACGAAATTTGAAAAAATTTTACATTTTTGTGAAAAGAAATCGATCAAAAAAAAAAAAAAAAACCTAAAAACATTTTAAAACAATTTAAAACATTGATTGACTTTGTTACGAATTTTTGAGTCCTACACCTTCACCTTCACCTTCACATACACGGACCCCCCCTTGAAAAAGTGTAACCATGTCGGATCCCACCGCTGCCACCACTGTGTGGTAACGGGTTTGAGAATAAGATAAATGAGTAAAATAAACGTCAGGAAATCCAGGAAATCAAAAAAGGTGTATTTACCCCTTAGTTACTTCTATATCGATACACACACTTGAACGGACTGCGATGAAGGTACCCCGAGCTCAATGTCAGCTGCAGGCCCGTAATGCAGGCTCAGGCTGCAGTGACAACGAGCTCAAGGTAACCGCGGTTTCGGTTGATAAAGAAAACAAATATCTATAGATATTTGGAACTGTGGGATATGAGTGAAACTCATATACCACAACTGATAACAAGTGATTTTCACTGAAAGAAATATGACCGATTCGGGCGAGACACGGTATATTTCTGCTATGTGGTGACAGAACAGGTGAATAATAAGTATATCATCGGTTCTATGTTACAACTAGACTAACTCAATCATATTGATTTCGTATATTATTACAATTGGGTTACAGGTCTTACCTAGTGCCTACTACGGCACCACATCTCCCCCTTTTTGGGGAAAAAAAATTTTTAGAAACAATTTTTTTTTTTTTAAATGAAAAAAACATTTTATTGAAACATTTAAAAACATAAAGGAAGCATTTAATTGAACATATTTAAGAAAAAAAACATACTTATTAAAACAAACTTAGCTTACAAATAACTTAATCCTATTTTGGTGGACAGTGGTGGTTTTTTCCTCGCGTTCTATGGTACAATTTACGCCGTCGGTTCTGATTATTTTATATGGACCCGAGTACAGGGTGTCTAGTTTTGTTCCGGTTTCATTTCGTAAAAGAACCAGATCACCCGGCTTAAATTGCTTTCGTTTCGCGGACCTGTCAAACAGCTCTTTTCTTTTCTGTTTAGCTGTTATTTGAGCTTCCTGAGCAGCTCGTTGAGCTACTTGAATCCTAAATCGAAGTTCGCTTGCATAATCATCGAAATTGTATATTGGGTTTGTTGTACCACCCACTACATTGCTTGGAATAACACATTGGTGACTATACACGAGCTCAAACGGGGTGTACCCCGTCCTTAGGTACACATTTGTATTATAACAAAAAACAAAAAATCGAATCCACGTATCCCAATTGTGATGACGGAACAGGTGTGTAATAAACGAACAGGTCGGAATATCTATTAAGAGTGAATTATATTGATACTATTATACAGGTTCAGGCGTTAGTTGCCTGTTCTATTTACTAGCCTATGACTTAGGTTGAAACCAATGAAAAGACTTCCTTTGTCTGGTCATAAAAAAAAAAAAAAAAAAAAAAAAAAAAAAAAAAAAAAAAAAAAAAAAATATATATATATATAGCCTATGACTTACCCTATTACAGGTCAATAATAAGTATATCATCGGTTCTATGTTACAACTAGACTAACTTAATTATATTGATTTAGTATATTATTACAATCAGGTTACAGGCCTTACCTAGTGCCTACTACGGCACCACAGCTAAAACTATTCGCTGGATATATTTGGAAGGGCAAAAACTTTATCAAATATGTAGGAAATCGAATTACTTACCACTGTTATTATGATAAAGACACATAATAACACTGCCAAACGGAGATCCTCCCATGTTAGATGATGTTTTGCCTGCTTCGTCGGAACCAATTCTGTCGTAAAGTTTAATACATCATCTAGCGTCGTCAGATTGTAGTCTTCAGCCATATCGCTTCATTTTCTGCGAATTGTCGTATATATCGTAAACGATACAAATCGTTTACGACCTACTTATGAGTCTAGGCCCCTGACCGATCGCTCATTCAGCATTTTCCGGTCAAGAACCTATCTCGCGTTTATCGGATGATTTTTTAGTTCGATATCACCGTATCAGTAGGTGTTGAAAAAAAAAAAAAAAAACCACTGTTTGCGGCGAAAACACGATATATTCTGACTATCATCGATTGTTATGAGGTGAATCCTCATAACAATCAGATGACATGGAAGAGATCGGATAGTTTGAGTGATAGGAAATATAGGAGGCTTCCAGACGGTCTTGGATCTTCCTTAAAATGACCTATATTGTAAATGTCTTTAAAAATCCGTTTGAACTCCGTTTCCGAGCTAAGCCCGGAAACGAAAGTCGATCTTGAGAGAGACACACTGACTTTTTATAGTCCTTATATTTATATTTTACGAAACCGGAAAGGAGACTTTTTCAGGTGATAATGCTTCTGTTATTGGTTTTAGTAATAAACATTATTCCTACCATTTTGTATACAAATTGTATACAATTTCATGACCAACATACAGCCAGCTTACAACAATATTACAGCAAACACTTACTTCCATATATCTGGAAACTAGCGGTCAGTAGATTTCGATTCACTTTTAACAAAAAAAATTCTCCTCGCTGAATGTTGTTGTCGATAACTAGATTACTTATCCAAATAATTCTGTCGACCGTATAATAAAAATACTCTCTAAATATGGAGTAACATGGCGCCAGCTCCAGCTCCAGCACCTTAAATATTTTTACCGGCTTCGGACCCCTAGTATCCAGCTTTGTGGTTGACTGTAGAATGGATTTTTTTTTAAACGTGGAGCTTTGGGGTCATGTACATATTACGTAAGCATTTTTATTGCCATTTTCAACCCCCTCCCCCCCGTTGTAAGCATGAGTAAGATTTTGGCAACCCCCCCCCCCTCAATATTACGTAAGTTTTTTTTTTTTTTTTTAATGGAACCAACGGCACTTGGCTTCGGTAATTTTCCCCGTAATTCATGGAACTGAAATAAATCAATATAAACATCTATATTAAGGAATTATATTAAGAAACACCTATATTATAGGAATTATTCTCTAATGTTATTTTCATTATTTAAAAAAACATGAAATTAATTAATTATTTATTTATTTTATTTTCAAAAACTCCTGGTCAGAGTAGAAAAAAGCTTACGTAAGAAAATGTGAGACCCCCCTCCCCTTGGTAAGGTGTCGTAAGCATTTACGAGACCCCCTCCCCCCCCTTAACATGCTTACGTAATATGTACATGACCCCTTTAGGCAATAAGCACCTTTAAAATAAAACGCTCCTACGCTCTTTTTATTGATAATCATTTCATAAACAAAGAATTTAATCGACAACAAAGGATCCTTTTTGAAAGAGTTTAACAACAGGTTTAAAAAAAAAAAAAAAAAAAAAAAAAAAGCTCACGACAAGGCTAAAATTCTTCTAATAAAAAACTGAATAGGGGACGTCACAATTAGGAACGAAACCTATTCATCTCTCTTTTTTTGTTAAGATTTTCATGTTTAATTTCGTGCTTGTTATGTCCTACTTTTTCACAGTTTTAAAAAATTTTCTTCTCAAGGACGAGCCTCCCCCCCACCTTTTCTCTTTCTCTTTCTCTTCTCTCTACATTCCTTTCCCCATCCTGACAAGATAATTCTTATAATAAGTGACACGCTTTCTCTTCTTATCGATTCCCTTGTTCATTTTATTTCCTGTAACACGAACTGACTGTTTCAAAGATGTCAAAACATTTCTCTTTTTTTTTGGAAAATCCCTCAGGGGCCTTTAAGAAAATCTTCGCGTGAAAGATTTTTTATCTTTTTTTCCTCTTTAACGGGTTAATCGAGTCAAACAAAATCCTCGAAAAAAAAAGCGAAAAGTGAAATTACAATTTAAAAAAAAAGATTTTAAAAGTTTTAAAAAACTGGGTCGTTTGAGGTACTGCTTTGATTCTTTGTTGTGATTATTCAAGGCAATTAATCTTTTTCTCTTTTTCCCTTCTTGATATCTAAAAAAAGGGAAAAAAAAGTGATAATGGGCCACTCAACGCACGCCATTTTTCCGGGAAATTTACGAGTAAAAAAAAAAAATATAAACTTAAAACTTAGAGAGAGAGAAAAAAATTAAGCGTTTCCCGAAAAAAATCCTTTGACCGAAAAAGTTGAAACGTAATTAAAATTTCTTTTTTTTTTTTCATTAATTAAAAATGCAACGACGGTTTCGTTTATTTCGACGAAATTTTCGGGATTTAAATGAAAATTTTTGCGGCCAACTGTTTTTATTTTAAACGACAAAAACTTGTTTGTACTTTTTTTTTTTTTTTTTTTTTTTTTCTTAAGTTTTCCAAAAACAAACTCAAACTCCCATAAGAAAATATTAAGTATGAAAGACATAAACTTAAGTTGAAACTTTGAGCGGAAGGAAGGAAAAAAAAATCTAAATCAATATCCGAGGACGAAGAGAAAATTTTGAAAAATGGATTTTGTATTCGGTTATATGTGTCCCCGACATATCCTCCGGAAATAAATGTAAAAAAATTTTTTTTTCTCCTCTTATGGGGTGTCGGTTGGGTTTTAAATCCATTTTCATTTCATTTAGGAAAGGGAAAATTTTTTAGGTTTTTCTATTCGTCGAAAATCGATCAGTTTTTTTTTTTTACTATCGAAAAAATTTGAAAAGGAGCTTTGAGGATTATGGCGAAGGAGGCTAATTTCCGGCCCATTTGAAGAATGAAAAAAAAAAGGACGGAGGAAATAATGTGGTTATCACAAAAGAAAATACTAACACTTTCTCCGAACAAAAGACTTAGCGATGGTTTTGACTTCGGCACGATGCCAAACTTTGTGATTGGTACTCGATTTTTTGCTATAAATTTTTTTGAATGAACGGGCACAATCAGCTTAATAATCTGGAATTTTAAAGAGTAGGAGGTCCCTTATTTCTTTAAAGTGTGAATCATATATAGTTGGTTAGACATTAGGGGTCATGTATAAATTACGTAAGCATGGGTTAGGCCCTTTTTGCACGCTTTATCCCATTTCGCCTATGCTTAGCTTATGAGTAAGATCTCAAATTTGGACCCCCTCCCCCCCTAAATGTGCTTACGTAACTTATGAACGACCCCTTAAGAGTGTCTTGTATATTTCGGAAATTTTCGAATTCAAATCGCGAAACCAACAAAAATGGTTCTCCTTGGTGTGCTGATAATCCCAAATTTTTTTTTTTTAATTTTTTACTTGAGGGGAAAGCGTGGCGACTTAAAGTTTAAAATTCCGAAAATTGCCGTAAGAGAAAAAAAAAAAATCTACAAATTTATTTATTTATTTTTTGAATATGGATTCATTTATTTATTTTTATTTTTATTGTTATTTATTTATTAGTATGATTTCTACGCTTAAGTATCTAAATCTGTTAGCGAATGGGTTCGGGGGCGACGATTTAGTCGTTGTGTTGTTTGCACAGCTAATGGTGTTGGTGGTGGTGATGGTAAAGATTGTCGCTGAATCCTAGGTACTCGTATTACATGTTCGATTGTAGATTCATAAACTGGTTCCGGACGAACCGGTTGGGAAATCGTGATGTTCGCTGTAGTATGAAGAATGCTTAGTTGCCCCTTCAACCAACAGTGGGGGACAACCAATAATATGAAGATGGAAATCGATATAAGTGATGGTCGAATATCTGAGCGGTCGATAAAAGGATAATATGAGTTCACTCCGAGAATACTAGAATCCGAATAAATACATTTTTCCTTTCTCGCGGAATCGCGCCTCTAACTATGAGTCAGAGCCTGACCTGATTTTGATAGCTGATTCAGCTACCAGGCTCTGGCCCGCGGTTCTAAGGAGGATTTTCTTATACTTTGAAAATAACCGTATCATAAGAAGTATGGCTGATGTAAAACTGATGCCAGTTCTCGTGAATAGCCGACCATGTTCCCTATGCTGCTTGTTTTTTCTTCAGGGTTATAACTGCCCGATGTCATGTGTAGCCTCCTTAGGGCTCTTACTGAGCAGCTTTGGGATATCCAAGATATGACTTTCGTAGGACATGGTACTATTGTCCACGGGTAAAGGAAAGGATTGTACGTTGTCCAGGGTAAAGTTAAATTGTTTGGATGCAAAGGACGAAAAATCTGAATATAGGACTTGGCCACTAATTATAGCGGCGCAGGATGAAGGTATTTGAAGTCAATTCAAATCTTGGTCTATGTCCATGTCAGGTCTAACTCCATGCCCCTTTATTATTGTTTATCTGTGTCCTTAAAAACATGCCAACATGCCAAATTCTCCCTCGCCTCCTGCCAAGCCTTTTGTAACCGATATTTGAGTTCAATTGGGTAATTTCCGAAATTGTAGACCGGATCCACCGTGCCTGACATGTTTGATGGCAAGATATCCAATTTCCCATCCCTGATAGAAGGATGAAGTTTTTTTGCTTCTATTCTCACCCTATCAGCTCTTACCGATGAGTCAGAGCCTGACCTGATTTTTATAGCTTATTCAGCTATGTATGAGGCCCTGACTCGCGGTTCTAAGGATGATTTTCACTGCTTCCAAATGATCTAATTTGAAGGTTTAAAAAAATAAGATTAAAAATAAAAATCTAAGCACCACCAAAAAAAACGAATTTCCGAATTCCGAATTTAAAAAAAAAAAAAAAATTCCCCAAGGCTGTTTTTACCAAAAAAGGAAAATCAAGGCATTCGCATATCAGGCTGATCATGCAGCATCATCTTTGCAATTAAGTGTATAAAGAAATCCTCGCTGGAATATTAAGTCCAAAAAAAAAAAAAAAAAAAAAAAAAAATATATATATATATATAATTTGAAGGTTTAAAAAAATAAGATTAAAAATAAAAATCTAAGCACCACCAAAAAAAAACGAATTTCCGAATTCCGAATTTAAAAAAAAAAAAAGATAAAAAATAAAAATTCCCCAAGGCTGTTTTTACCGAAAGAGGAAAATCAAGGCATTCGCATATCAGGCTGATCATGTGAATCCCATACTTTTCGCTTTTAATGGAGAAAACTGCGTGTTGTTTTTCTTTTGTTGAGTTCCCTGTAGCTGCAGCAGGTCTTGGATCGAGGTCTGCATTTTACTTTACAATGAATGACCTGTTAATTTATCATTTTCTTCACTCACGCTGTTATTGAAAATGTCCTCCTGTAATAAAATGTAGGTTCTTTTTTGAAATGAACAGACTTTGAGATGCTTTCAGTCAAATTCTTATTCTTGATTCGAAAAATTCGTCTTCTTAAATTCGCGTTATCAGCTTTAAATTTTTTGAGCCGCTTCTTCAGATCCTTAACTTGCTTTCTCAATGCTTTAATTTTTCTTAAGTCACTTTCTCTTTGAGTCTTCGAACGCACAATCCTCTTCCTTTCTTTTCATTCGCTTCTTTTTTTTTTTTTCTTGTTCAATTTCCGATCTTTCGGCCTGCATCGTTGAGCTGAAATCGTTGAGCTTTCCATTCTAAGTTTTTTTTTTTTTTTTCAAATGTCTTAATCTTTGGATTTAGGAGTAAGATATTTTGGGATTCCTGTAAAAAAAACTTTAAAAAACTATAAATTTTAACATTTTGAAAAATTGAAGAGTTTAGTTGCAAAATTTCATAGGTAAAAAAAGCAGACTGCCTTCGGTCTCCCATCTCTTAAGAGGTTTCACGGATGCCGGAAGGAATGGTTGTTTTCTTTAGTTCTCGGTTTACGATGAAAAAATCCAAATTTCAGGTATCTAACGAACTCCTCTGGTATATCCTGGGATTTTTAGTGCAAGTTTTAACTTGTCTGCAATGTATGGGCGGCCGGAAAATCATTTTTAAAAAAAAATTGCGGTCGAAAAACTTTGATTTTGTTTTCCTCTCGTTTTTGTTTGCTTGGAACAAATTGAAAATTGCACCAAAAATACAAGATAATGTCAAAGAAGTTCGTTAGATACCTGAAATTTGATTTTTCTCTCCGTAAATCGAGTGTTAGAGAAAACAGCCATTCCTCCTTTTAAAAGATTTAATCGCCGAATCATAACGGCGGTGGACATTTTCACCTAACATGTTCGAAAAAACCTCACTGCTTATGTAGAGCGTCTCCTACATATTAAGCAAAATGTTGGGTAAAACTGTTTGTCCAACGTGTTCGCCATTTTTATTCAACAACTAGTTTTGCAGGTCTCCAGAAGAATTATAGAATTTTTTATGTGCTAATAGGATTTAACACAAAATCTTTTACCGTGGGTTAAGAGTAGCTCAGGGTTAAGAGTAGCCTAATTAATGTTAACATTAATTTAGTTAATGTTCACTTGAATGAGTTACACATTAATGAGTTAATGTCCACATCAACCATATTACCGACATTAACCGTAACCGTTTAGTATGTTACGGTTAATGTCAGTAATATGGTTGATGTGGACATTAACCTGCTAATGTTATCAGTAACCAGCTTTCTTAGTTATTCTCGACAATCGTTTTCCATTGCCGACAGTAACCAAAAATGCAGGTTAATGTCTTCCAATGATATTAACCAGACGAGTTTGGTTAATGTTATACATTTACCGTCTGATTTTAGCCATTGTCAATAATTCGAAGATTGTCTAAACGGTTGAAATGAATGACCGTGACATATATAAGCAAAAAAGAAAAAAAAAATGCTTAAGGGTGCAAATTCACTATGAAATGTTGGACCAACATGTTGTACCAACATGTTTGACAAACGAACGAGTCGACTATTGCAGAATTTAATTGTTGGGTCAACATTCCTCACTAATTTTGGCGTAGGAGTAAATTCTGCAATAGTCGATTCGTTCGTTTGTCAAACATGTTGGTACAACATGTTGTCCAACTTGTGGTACCAACATGTTAGTGCAACATTCCATAGTGAATTTGCACTCTAATGTCCCTGCATTAAAAAAAAAAAAAAGGACGAAAAGCTCGGTGAAAATAATGCGTTTATCCCAAAAGAAAATACGATACTTTATCCCTAGTGGACAGCGATACCATACCGTACCATTTTTACGCCATAAATTACAATTTTATACCATAAAACACCATAAAGATGTCATAAATTATTGAGTATGCTATAAATTATTGTTTTACACCATAAAAATGGTGTAGATACCAAAGTACACCATTAAATATACTATAATTATTATGAAATTATTGTTTTACACCATAAAAATGGTGTAGATACCAAAGTACACCATTAAATATACCATAATTATTATTTAATACCATACGCATGTCAATCAATCTCTTTGATGCTATAAAGCGTCTTTATAATAACACCATACATTGCCATAATAATATTATACCATTTTTATATTTAATAGTGTAGTGACGAAAATCCAAAAGTAAGAGTGCATTGTAACGTAGGATACCATAAAACATCGGAACATTTATTTATTACCTCGGTGATATGCAGCGTGTTGGTAATTTTTAAAGATATGAGTAAAAATTTAATAGGTAAGTGTATTGACTTGTATTTTTTAGTATATTAAAATGGTGGCAGCTGTAGAAAATATTTAAACTTAAATAAAGTAAATTTCCAACATACCTCAATTTTAGCCTTTTTGGGCATTAGGGTGTAATTCTCTCGGTTAAATAAAGTAGTTATCTACGAGACTTTTATACACTGCGCAAAAGTTTCAGATAAAATTTTCTCGAGTACTATATAGTCTAAGCTCATGTATGTACATAAAATGTAACACATTGCTTGTAGGTACTAAAATTGAACTTTTTTAAAAAACTTTAAATAGCTTCTTAAGGATGTTCTTTAGGTGAATTTGTGATTATTAACTGATCGTTCTACTGCAACTTCAACATAGGCGAAACTTTGTTTATTTTTGTAGAAAGGTTTTTCCGCCTACAAAAATTTAATTGGAATCAAATAATTTTTGTAGGCGGAAAAGCCTTTCTACAAAAATAAACAGTCTCGCCTATGTTTAAGTTGCAGGTCTTAACTGATCTTTATCAGTTAAGAATCTCAAATTCACCTTGAGAACCTCCTTAAAAAATCTGATCAGAGAATTCGGACGAAAAAAATTAACAATAATAATAATAATAATTTAGAGGATGTATTTATTTAATTAATTAATTTTTTTTTACCCGCGCTTTGTAACCCATGTATCGTTGGTGCATATATTTATAGTCTAATTACAAAGTTTTTATATTTTGTATGGATTTTACTATTGTATAAAAAACAAATATTTTTTAAATTTATTAGTGTATTATTTGTAAAAAGAAAATGTAGAATGGGATCGATATCGAACTTTGACTTATTTTAAACGTACAAATTTTCAACTTTTTTATAAACTTGACACATCTAATAAAATATATTTTTTGTTCTTTTTATTCTACTTATAGTCCAGAGGATGACTTTAATCCCGAAGCTCTACATGATTACAGAAATCAGCGATATAAAGTTTTTTATCGAATTCAATAGGGATACACTTTCTTAAAACAAGTGAGAATGGAATAATTCTAAAAACATCAGACCTTACACATGGCTTTATATGAGAGGCCAAAGCTGTAAAATCTTCGAGTTGAAACATGCAATGATTCAAAGTTTTTACAATATTAACGTACAAAACAATATTGCCATTAACGCCAAATATTCCTTCTATGATGGCGTATTCATTAGTAGATAAATATATTACAGTATTATTTGTTTTCTGGCATCGCTTGTAAGAAGTTGTATGATATTTTATTCCATTTTTAATAAAACCGATATAAGCATTGGCCGTTTTGATATTGTACTCTTTCAAATCTCTCGCTAAAACATTTTTTTCTATTTCATTAAAGTCGTGTTTATAATTCATATACTTCAGAATTTTAACGGAAAGCTCAGTTTCAATTGCATTGGTTGGTGGAAGGAAATTAATGCTGTCGCAAAATTTTTTTACTTTCTCGCTAATAGAATAATATTTCACGATTTCTGTCGTAATTGTGCGGTCCCTTATGTGCCTGCTGACAATTTGGTTTGCGAATCCGACAGTTCCATGGGCAAGTTTTAGGAAATACCCATTCCCTGATTCAAAAATGAATGTGGACACTGTCCATAAAGGACCATAATTTCTCACGGTGTCTCCTAAATGCAGCAATAGATGAATATTATAAACCATATGCTTTTTCCCATAAAGTTGTTCGAATTTCAAAACAAAATTTTTAAGCATTTGCTCTGCAGTTCTGATTTCTTCTTCTGAAATACTATCTTGCAATAAAATGTAAATTGCATTTACAAAGAGAGTGTAATGCTGGTAGTATTGCAGAGGAAGATAATCTACCAAAATTGGAAGGCTAGTATATAAGAGCCAATTCCGCCAATCTGTGGCTTTCCAGCAGCTTCTCTTGCTAAGTTGCACAGGTAGGCGACAAAGTCCAAAGGGGAATCTAAGCTGTAAAATCTTTGCATCGATTTCAGATATTTTATTACCAATATAAAAATCTTCGTTATGATATTTTGAATCAAAGAAGAATGAAGTGACATCTTCTGCAACGCCCAGCAATCCATTATGAAGGTAGTCAACTGGAAATCCGTTTGCTAAATCAAAATGCTCTAGAACTATCAAGGGTGAAACACTTTTTATGCCTTCAATACTTTGTTTTTTCTCAGCATATTTAAACATTTGAGCCCTCATTTCTTCATTTTGTCTCCGCATTGGAATCTCGTCTAGCCAACAAAAACGTACTTGCTTAGCACCTTTGGACTCCTCGGTTTCATTATTTTCATCATCATGATCATCAGCAACCTCGCCTGTCTTTAAATTCACTAAAATTCCAGGATGTTTACAATAGCCGCAACCAAAATAACCATGAAATGAGATTATTTTTTGCAACTTAAATCTAGCCATGGAATCTAAACATGAAGCCAACAAAACGATTTTCGTTACATATTCTTTTCCCTCTTCGTCTTTCCACTTAATTCCATTTGTTTCCATTTCCCTGGCCTCCTTTACAAAATAGCTTAAAAATATTTCCATCGACGGCTCTTCTGCATTGAACCAAAGCCCAGCCAATATGATATTCCGAAGGCTAAATCGATTTTCCTTTTTTATTTCATTTAAATACAGTTGAATGGGCCATATCGACTTCTGAATGCCACTATCGCAGGCGACAGCACCGTCTGTATTCATGTTGTACGTAAGAAATAATTCTTCGCCGAATTTTTCTTGTAATTGAATATATTTCGAACCATCAAAAATGTCTCCCTTTTTGCCGTTATTATTTTTCCTAAAATTTTCATCGGCCAGCGATCTTCTTAAATCACTTTTTGGATCTTGTAGCAGTGTCCGTATTTGATGGATCATAGAGATTGTGACGAAATAATTCATGGCACTCAAATTATTTATCAAACTCTTTGTGTCACACATCGGACAAGTCATTTCTTCCGGTTTTCTGATACTCAAGCTAGAAGTCGAATTTAATACAAAGAAACAATGAGTACAAAAAAAATGAAACGTAACTGGCACGTCGGAAGTCAATAATTTGGCAAATATTTTGCGATTGGTAGGAATGTGGTGTACTTCAAGAATAAATGAAATCATTTTGAGTAAGTCTTCGGCCATAACATCGGTGCCCTTATGCCTGCTCAAAAAATTATGAACTAATAGAATTACTTCAATACCTTTAATCTCAAGTTCAAGCCGGCATTTTTCATTCAAGACCTCGTACTTTTTATAATATTCAGCTAAATTCCTAATTTCACCATATAATTCTTCTCCAGAATTTTCAATGGTTAGTAAATTTTGCACCACCCTTTCACCGGTTAGTAAATTTTGTTCCACACTCTCTCCGCGCATAATATTTGCTTCCACCCTCTCTTCGCTTATAAAATTTGCGTTTTCCATTTCATTACTACAGCTTGTTGATTCATTTTCAGAATTAAACTGCTCGACATCAATTTCATTCTCTAAAACCTCAAAATCATCATCTTCCACAAAAACATCAACCAAGTTCTCATTGATTTCAGAGAATAATGTTTGTCCTTCCTCTGATGCTTCGTTTTCAAAACCAAAATTTGTGCTTTCTGACTGTTGGGTGTATATCGGGGGAAGATAATCATTTACAGAATCTATAGCAGCCTTGTCATGACAAATAGATGAATTCGAATTAATGCTATTCGTTGCTGTTGAATTGATATCATTTTCAGAAAATCCAATCATATGCTTATCTGAAAATGAAATGTGTTTTATTGTCAATAGATAGATTTGATACATATCTTCAAAAATATTGAGAATTAAAATTTATACCTGTATTCGATGTAAGCAATTTTTGCTTCTTCCTATGAAAGTACACTGAGGATTTTGGTACATTTGATTCTTCTCCATCCTTTAAATATAATTTATTTTGTTTTGGGCGGTTCCTTTTTTTCTTCACCGGTAATGTGTCCTCTTCTTGGGCCTTCTTTTTTTTTTTTTTGCTCCTCTTCCTGTCCCTCTCCATCTGAGATATTCGATTCTTTCATAATTTATTTTTCGTTATATTAATAAATATTAATTAATATTTATATGCCTAAAGAGGCAGTTTGGAAAAATATTTCCAACACTTTTTGATTATAATAAAACGGTAATTGTTCATATAATTAATTAATGAATAAAAAATACGGATTGATAAAAAAAAAGAGGAAACTTAACTCATTGCTTTTCAATATTTATTCTTTCGCTGCGCAATAATTAAGGGTAAAAAGCTTATTAATTAATAATATTGCTCAAAATCTCAAACCAAACCAAAACAAAACAAAAGGAATCCATTTGCAATCAAAGTTACGGGTTAGCCAACTTTGTAATTTGAAATTAATGTTACTCGATTTTACTTTTACAGCACGGATAACATAAAAAAAGGGATGTTTTGAATTTTACACGCTTATATTAATTATTGCATAATAGCTTCATAATTTATTCTATTATGATTGATATTTACCGAAATTTTAAAACGTTAAAATCCTATAAAAAAAGCCATTTAGACTAAGGAGTTTTTCAGTTGGCAACAACTATGAATCAGAAGTAGGTCAGACTAACGGGAGTAAGAAACGAACCGCGCTGATTATTTCGTCATTTAAACCGTAGTTTTAGAAATTTGTTTGTTTTTTATTTTATTGATTTAATTACTAAAATTAAGGTAAAGCATATATCGTGTTTGTTTATTGCAGTCACATCGTTACATCCGATCTTTTTTGACAATCATCAAATATTTTAGGTTGAAAAAATTATTTGTGTGTAAAGACCCCTTATTGATACCATATGCATCAATAAGCGTTAAATGGATTGAGAATTTTTTACCAACCGTAATTTTAGAAATTTGTTTGTTTTTTATTTTATTGAGTTAATTACTAAAAGTAACGTAAAGCCTATCGTGTTTGTTTATTGCAGTCACATCGTTACATCCGATCTTTTTTGAGAATTATCAAATGTTTGAGGTTGAAAAAATTATTTGTGTGTAAAGGCCCCTTATTGATAGCATATGCATCAAGCATTATATGGATTAAGAAATCTTTACCATACTGTGTAATTTCAATGGTTTGTATTTTATTAACATAGGCAAAATGGAATGATTCATTTTAATGAGTTAAAAGTGGCTTTTTTGTCAGATGTGTCAGCAACCTCAGCCGTTTGCATATGTGAAGTATTTGAAGGACAACGCTCAGGAAATAGTACCAGCAAAATTTATTATTACATACACACCCGAAATTGACAATGGAAAATTTATAGTGGATAAACAAGTGATACATAAAATATTTTGGACTCCAGAACATGACGAGGATACGGCCTTTGATTATTATATGGAAAAAGCTAATTTCGATAGATCCATGTTAGACTTAGCAGAAACGGATAAAAAAACCAACATTAAAGGCAGGAGGCCGATTAAGCTAAAAAATTCACCTGAGGGATTCTACGAAGGGAACATTCTGTTAGTTCGAAGTAAGTTGGTTTCAATTTTAGCCACTGAGATTTATATCGTTTGACATGATATTAACATTATTTATATAATAGATAAATTATTGCTTTGTCCCGTGTAATAAATTTTGTATGTAGCCTAATTCATGTTTATGGCTTGCAATAAGTGATTGCCTTTAGATGATTAAAGAAACACTGCTGCTTTATTTTTAAGGAACTCGAGAGGAATTGGTTGAAATCATTGAAGCCATGGGAGGAGGCAGAGGAATGAGAATACAAAAACCAACACATAAAGTGCTTACATCAGCATCAGTAAAACCTACAAATGTTGTTGACAGTAAAACGGTAATACTTTGAGCCATTTTACTGTTTTCTTATCAGTTAACGATAAACACAAATTTTGACAGTTTTCAATAAATACTAATTGATTGTTGTTTTTCAGAAAACCAAAAATGAGAGGAAAAGAGATAAGGGGTTCGCTTGTGATCATGCAATGGTGAATCTGATTAATCTGGTGAAGAATAATGAAGTAACGGTACTGAAAATTTTATACTTTTAAAAAAAGGAAGACTGGAAATTCTTTTTTTTTTTTTTTTTTTTTTTTTTGTGCATTTGAATTGTCTACTTTTTTTTTCTCTTTTTTAAAAAATGAAACTTACTATGTTGAGAAATTTCAAAAAATTGCAGCAAAAATTTTCAATTTATTATTCGTTCCTCTTTTTTGTTTCATCCACAACCTAATTATTTTAAGTTTTTTATCGAGAAAGAAAAAATTTTATTGAGGGAAAAAAAAATCCAAAAAAACTGGAAAAAGCATTTATAAAGAAGCTGATCAAAATTAATTAAATATTGAAACTTCTGTTAATTAATAAAAAAATTAAACCGTACACTATAACCTTAAAATTAGATAATGATCAGATCAGTAAAGATTTTTACAAGACAGCTTAGCATGGAGTTACAAATTTTCTGGATGAAAATATTAATCATAAAATGTATTTATAGGTGTGCAATTCTTCAGAAATCATTACTTCAAACCTCAGTTCGGACGGGCCTTCTGTTGAAAAAGAATCTGCGGGGAAAACTGAAAAGATGGACGAAAAACAGGCGCCAGGAGAAACTGAAAAGGTGGAGGAAAAGCAGGCGTTGGGAGAAACCGGAAAGGTGGGCGAAAAGCAGGCGCCGGGAGAAATTGAAAAGGCGGACGAAAAGCAGGCACCGGAAGAGACTGAAAAGGTGGACGAAAAGCAGGCCCCGGGAGAAGCTGAAAAGGTGGACGAAAAGCAAACGCAAAGAAAAACGGAAAAGGTGGCAGATAAACAGACGCCGGAAAAATGTACGAGTTGGAAGATAAGCAGGTGCCGGGGGAAGTGGACGAGTTAAAAAAACATAAACCGGTATTAACTAAAAATTGGAGCAAAAGCCGATGCCAGAAACAAACGGAAGTTTCGAAGGAACGGAAATGCAGGAGGGAAGCGAGAACTTCGTGGGAGAGAAGCATAATTCAGAAGATGAATTTCCTAAAAAAAATGAGACTGTGGATAAAAAAAATGCGTCGGAAGATAATAAGATTAAAGCAGCTGCTTCCGATAAAAAAGATGTAAATGTTGAGGACCCATTTACTGTCAAGAATGTACGTATTTTCTGTTTTTAATATTTTCACAATTTTTATTTGAATTTCTAAAAAAAAGTGTGTCAACTGGCATTGTTTTTTAATAGCTGGTACCGGGAAAACTGACGCTCATAAGCTAACACATATAGGCAAATTGTGTTACAAAAAAAACAAAACAACCGAGAATTGCTTGCATGCTTTATACTGTGCATATGGCTCTAGCAGGAGAGCAATTCTCCCGTACTGCGGATTGCATAGCTACCCCCGTCAACCCGATACCAGCTATTGATCTAACATCTTTACAGAATTTTTTTCTTTTGATACTGACGATTTTTCTCTAATAATACCTATAGAAAAGTTTGTGTACGAGTTTAATTTCGAGTTTTAATTTTTCAATGTTGAATAAAATGGAAAAATTTTTCCATCCTATAAAAAAGTTGATGAACGACAATTTGGAGATATATTTCCGTTTCAATTTTTTTATAGCGAGGTTTTGAAAGTAATTAATCTTCTAATAAGTAATTGATCAGACCTTCTTTTAATGTCTTAGGCCATTGGCAAAAGAAAACGGAAATTTGAAAAAAAAAAAAAAATGTTAACTTCAATTTGGGTTATTTTTTTAAAATTTTTTAAAAACTTTTTAAATTTTCGTTTTTATTAAAAGTTTACTTAAAAGCCCTCAAGACGTAGTCCTTTTTTAGGGCATACATGCCTGTTTGATTTTTATTTATTCGTTTAAAAAAAGGGCCGATTGTTAAGGGCCAAATCTTAATTTGTTTTATCTCTTCTAATTTTTAAAAAATCATTTATTTATTGTAGGGTGCTCAGAGAAGAAGCAAAGAAACGACTTCCGTTTTGTCAGTGAAAAAACGACTTCCGTTTGACGACGAGAATGATGATCTTGATTCAGATTTTAGTGGCTCAGACAGCGGTGACGACAGCATTGTGCCGGAAAAATATTTCAAAAATTTGAAAGAGAAATATAACAGGCAGAGTCAGGAATTAGAAAAATCTGAAGCAGATAACTTTGCTTTGAAAGAAAAATGTAAACTTCTCAAGAGAAAATTAGAAGAGTACCAGGAGATTAATCTCAAACTACAGAAGAAGTTTTTAGGTTTGGAAGATTCCAATAAGCATAAGAAAGTCAATGACTCTAATAAAGCAACGACCATGACAGCAGCAGCAACAAAATTGAATGTCTTTTCGGGAGAAAGTTTTGCGTTTGAGAAGAAATTTTTAAGTTTGGAAGATTCCAGTAAGCATAAGAAAGTCAATGACTCTAATAAAGCAACGACCATGACAGCAGCAACAAAATTGAATGTCCTTTCGGGAGAAAGCTTGAACAGCAGTGCAGATAATTCGAAAGAGAGTCCTGGATTTTTTCATATTACCGAAGATCAGTCAAATATAAGCTTTGAAGATGAAACTGAAGAAAAAGGAAAAAATATGGAAATCAACGGGATTTTGATAAATAAAGAAAAATTTGATTACATTTTGGATAGACGCCTACCCAGTTGCAAATTTATACAAGAAGTAGCTTATAATTTACTGTGGAAAGATGAATTGAAAGACAGAAGTATAACAGGAATGAAGTGTAAAAATAAAAAGGACGCCTTAGTAAAAAAAAAATTGTCCCCGAATAAACTAAATGCGGTAAAAAAGATGTTGAAGATCAAAATAAAAACAGAACAACCCGAAATTTCTGACGATGCATTAGAGGCTCTTACTTCAATGACGCAGATACAATCGTCTATTAAAACTAAAATTCAGAATTTGAACAAAAAACCAAAAGAGATTTTGTAAAGTGAGGAGTGAAGTTTTTCATTTTTATTAATTTTTTAAATTTTAAATATAAAAAAAAAAATCAGCTGTTATTTTTTCTTTAATAGAATTTCTATGGTGCAATTTGGGTGTATTATGGTGTAATACAGATTTACGGTATTTCGGGTGTTATACTGTAATTTCGGTGTACTACGGTGTATTATGGTATATTATGGTATACCAGGATTTACGGTGTATTATGGTATACCAGGATTTACGGTGTATTATGGTATACCAGGATTTACGGTGTATTATGGTATCCAGGATTTATGGGTATTATGGTATACCAGGATTTACGGTGTATTACGGTGTACCAGGCTTTATGGTGTAAATCGTATTACACCATCGCCCAAAGTATACCATTAATAAAAGTCTAAAAATATACCATAACTTTTTTTTTGGTGTAGTATGGTATCGCCGTCCACTAGGGATCCGAATAGAAAGCTTCATAACGATATGAAACTGGATTCCTGAAATTCAAATGCAAATGAAGATTGTTACTCCGGCTGCCGCGCTGCTTTCGGAATCATCTGAGCACTAAAAAAGCGTTTTTTTAATTTTTTTTAATAGTACGAAAGTGGAATTCCAGTTTCATATCATGTTTTTAGCAATTTATTCCTCCCTCCTTTTTTTTTTTTTTTTTTTTTTTTTTTTCACAGTATGATTCATTTCGGGGGTTGCACGAACAGTTGATTCATTTCGACGAGCGCTCGTCGGGGGGTTTTAAGGTCAATACGGATAAACGAGTGTGTAACACCCCTTTAATCTGATTAGATTGGATCGGCTTTAATACACCTTTATCTTTCAAAATCACGTTGCAAAGGATAAGATGAAAAAAAAAATTTCAGATTTTCCTGTTATAAATGAAAGGTTCCCTCGAGACGACTTTTTTTTCCTTACCGTATGAGGGGGTTACTTTGTACTCGACCGGGTAACTTTGGACACTTTGATTTTGCCTTAAATTCTTGAAAATAGAACAAGGAAAAGCCCAAACAACGATTGCATTTCATAAAGTGAAGCTTCTTGAATATTATTTAGTAAAATGGTCCTTTCAATTAGCTTCGTTATAAAAATATTCGATTTTCAAAATAATGCGAGACGGGAAAAAACTTCAAAGTTCGGAATACTAAGGTCCCTCCAACGGTATCTGAAAGCCGTATTCAGGTTCAAACACGTTCGGCACTTGCCCAACATCATCCTTAACTACCCAAAAAATTTCTTTCCAAATGTATTTTCCCGAGAGCAGAAAAACAAGAATTAACAAAAAAATGTTTGTAAACACTCCATAAACGCCATGTTAATCAGCCATTTTATTCATCCAAACACATTTTATTTTGGTTTCAAAGAATTTATTTTTCTGGATCATTTTCTCTTCTTAAAATTATTTAACGGCATAAAAATTGTTTATTTATTAACGGTAATATGTTTTGAGAATATTTTTTCGCCCTTTTATTGTTTTAATTACGGAGTTACGGATGCAGAAACAAAAATGTCCAAAGTTACCCCACATTCAGATTGTCGAGGGCGTTCGGAAAATTGAGTCATAGATTGACTTAGAAGAAGTATAACCATTACAAGAGGGTAGCATTTGAAAGCTGAAGGATCTCCCTTCATGTTTGTGAAGACAGATTGAGAATCGCATCAGTATTTTATAAATAATAACAAAAAAAAGTGAAAAAGTGTACAAAGTAAGCCCTCGGTACGGTATTGAAAGTGTCGTCGTTTTCTGGTTTTGAAAAAACGAAATGCAGCGGAAACTTTTCGATTATCTTGTGTTGCTTTTTTTTTTTTTTTTTTTTTCTTTTAAAAGAAAAAAAAACATACTGAGCAAGACACGTCGAGTAAAAGACGAAGAAGAAAAAAAATGGTGAAATTATTGGAGTTAAAGTTTAGTTCGTTTAGCAGGCAGTATACGGAGATCCTAAAAGAAATGGGATTTTCAGAGAGAAAATAAATAAACTTTCACTTTATTGTCAATATCATTTTTCACAAGTTTCACCCCCTTGCTTTTGTTTTCTTCTTCTTATTTTTTTTTTCGAGATGAACGGAGTAATGTTTTCTCGTTTGAAGAGGGGTCGTAATAAAAGAGGAAATATCGTTTTCTTATGGATAATCGATGTGTTTTCAAAAATTGGTTTTCTTGATCGCTGACTAAATTATTTGTTTGGTCGTACCCCATAAATTTCACAACTTTTAAAAAGCGAAAAATAATAATTCACCGAAATCGAAGAAATAATAAATTCGTCAGGGAAAAAAATAAAAAAGTGCTTGGACACTCGAAATGGGGGCCTGAGGGCTCAGGACCGGGAGTACTGAGTGTTGATGATTGTTGGTATGATCTTTAAGCTGAATTTAGGCCCAAGGAATTTTCCCGTGACGATCCATTTTTGGTAACTCAAGGGACCGAATGATGGAAATTGAAGCCCAACAGGACACTCCATACACATAATAAAAACAATTTAGATAAAAAATATTGGTAAGAGTAACATAAAGAATATACAGGAGGAAATAAAAAGCAATATTTGAAACATTTCAGCAGTCGAGGGATTATTTTCCATTGTGTAACGCCCCCGTGGCATTCCATTGTCCGAAGCATTTATTGTCCTCAGATTCACTATAAAAGTTGCGTTAGGTCCGTTACATAAACGGTTTTCGAAAAGACGTTGAATGCAGGAATTTTTTTTCACTCGTGTCGACCCTTTTTAGGGGTGGAAGTGAAAAATAGAAAAATTTGCGGCCGAAAAAATAACCAACCTTACACAATTGATTTGGCGGGTTTCCTTCTGCCTAGAGATTCTAATTTCCCGGGAAATTCGTGAATCCGGGATTCGGGGTTTCCCGTTTTTGAGAAAAAATAGTATCCCGAATGGGAATTCCCGGGATTTTCCATGGATACTCGGGAATTTTCCCGAAAGTTAACGAACGACGGAAAAAATTTCGAAAAATTTGAATTCCGGAAATCAGAATTCAAACTTTTCTCGAACTTCCGGGATTTCCCATGGATACTCGGAAATTTCCTAGGGAATTAAGAATCAACGGGAAAAATTTTGAAAAATTTGAATTCCGGAAATCGGAGTTGAAAATATTCTCGAGATCCCAGGAATTCCCGGAAATCCTATGGATACTCGGAAATTTTCCCGGGAATTAACAAACGACGGGAAAAATTTCGAAAAATTTGAATTCTGAAATCGGAATAAAAAATTTCCTCAAGATCCTGGAAATTCCCGGGTCGAAAAGATTTTTTTCCAAAAAAATTTCCTGGGGGTCCTTTTTTTAAAAAAAAAATTTTGGGGATCCCGCTTCTTGGGAATAAAATTTTTCCCATTTTCCAAAATTCTCGACTTTCCCGGGAATTTCCAGGATTTTTCATGGATACTCGGGAATTTTTCCGGGAGTTAACGAACTGCGGGAAAAATTTCGAAAAGTTTGAATTCCGGAAACCGTAATTCAAAATTTTTTCGAGATACCGGGGATTTTTTTTTTTTTTTTAACTCCTTATATTTATTTTCAATCTGTTACAACTGATTATAATTTTTGTATTACAACCCGTAACAATAGGAAAATATTTTTAACGGTTTGAATGACATGAGAGGAAGGCCGTCCAGTGACGACCTCCAAAATAAAGATTAGAACCAAACAATAAATGTTTACTGCTGATCTAGGCACTATCCCGGGGATTTCCGGGATTTTCCATGGATACTCGGGAATTTTCCCGGGAATTAACAAACGATGGGAAAAATTTCGAAAAATCTGAATTCTGAAAATTGGAATAAAAAATTTTCTCTAGATGTCGGGAATTCTCGGGCTGAATAGATTATTTCCCAAAAAGATTTCCCGGGGCCCTTTTCTTTTAGAAAAAAATGTTGAAAATCCCGCTTCCCGGACATGAATTTTTCCCATTTTCGAAAATTCTCGGCTTTCTCGGGAATCCAAATATGAATTTCTCGATTCCCGAGAAATTTAAAAGCTAACCAAAACGGGAATTCTCGTTTCCGGAATTGATATTTTTTTCAAAAACGGGAATTTCCAATTCCCGGGATTGGAAATAAGTCGATAATTTGCAATCTCTACTTGCAACGCACAAACTATCAGTAAATGCACCTACAAATCACACGATAGGACTCTTCTTTATCCAAAGATCCCGATATTTCAAACTTCCCCATAATTCTCATCGTGTGCTTCATCCCCGATGAACAGTTTCGTCATAAAAATTTTAAATGAGAAATTTATCCCTCGAACATGATGTGATGGAATCCACCCGGATGTAAAAAGAGCGAAAACTCCTCCGTCATCATAATGTATGGTTTGGTTAATATATTCGGGAAAACATCCCTCCCGCCCTACGACCATTAACAGTCAACCCCCCCTATTGTAAAATATTATCCTCCGTTGTGACCGACAGATAAGGTTGCAATCGTATCACTGAGGGTAAAAGTTGCATTTCCTCCCTCTCTTCGTTTCGGGTGGATGACGTCATTTCTTTCGCTGAGGAGGGTAAATTTTGCCCTTTTGCATTGTAATTGGAAATGACGTTTCCAGGGGTTTTTCCGCTGTGTTTAAATGTCAAGTTTTTTACTGTTAAGAATTTGAGTAAAATATTTGATTCTGCGGGTGGGAAGGGGGGGTTAAGGAATTATATTATAAAACGCCAGCAATGATTTCGTGAATTTTTTTTTAAACAAACAACCAAGCCGGCTATAGTTAATTGGTGTGAATTAATGATGACAACATCTGCTAAATTAGGGATTCGGAAAGCGTGCGGTTCGTTTTCTTTTCCGCCCAAATCATGAATCATTTTTTTTTTTTGGAGAAAATAAAAACAATCACAGGACGAAGAAAAGGGAGGAAATCTAATTACAATCATTTTGGAGAAAAATTTTTTTTTCTCCCCTTTTTTATTATTTTTTTTTCTGTTGGATGCAACACCACGCATGTGACCACAAGTCACGACACGATATCAAAGGAACGCTATACGGCTCAGTAGGACGTTTCTCTTCGTTCGCAGCGGTTTAGATGTATTTTTTTTTTATTTTGTTTTGTTTCGTTTTATTACGTACGGGAACTTTTATTTTAGATTTTGTGGCTTTTTTATTTTATTAAATTTGTGTTTTTTTTTATTTTTTATTTCGAATCGTCTCTATGTTTAATTTTTTTTTCAAAGTGTCGTATAAAAATGATGTCGTTCAGCTGAAAAAGAAAAAATTATTTAAGCTTAAAAACTTTTTGTCGAAGTGGAGATTGAGAGGAAAAACTTTTGACGAAAGTTAACGAGTGTTAAAATTTCATGGAGTAGTGAAGTTAAAAAAAAGAGGAGAAAAAAAAACGGAAACAAAACTGGCTCCTTACGTAACTCAGGGAGATGGGGGGAATTCCCTCCCACAACACGATTTCTTCTTCCAGCAAGGTATGCTATATTATAAACTCCGAAGAAAAAGTTTTTAATATATCGCATTCATGCGAAAAGTGACAAGGAAGCTTTCAAGCAAATGATTCATAAAACAATCATTTACATCACACCAGGTGCGAATGATAAATTTAGGTTAACATCTCCCCTGAGTCATTAAGAACTATTCTCTTCTTCCTCCTCCCCCCCGATTTGGGGGGTTTTAAAACATCTATTTCATTAATTTGGGATTTATAGGAAAGCGAAGGAATTTTTTTTAATTAATGGCGGGAAATGAATTTTAAACGGTTTTCGATTTTTTTTTATTGAGTCCCATGATTGAAATTGAAACCAAAGCCATCGCGTTTTGAATTTTTTTTTTTTTTTTTTTTTTTTTTTTTTTATCTTTTGTAATTTGATACTCTGGGGAAAAAAAATCAGTAAACTTATTAATTTTTTGACGCTGGATACAGTTTCCCTGGAGTGAGGATGTCAGCAATACTGAAGTATGAACTTTCATTGGTAGTGAGGAACTTTCATTCGATTTGGCAGACTTTGGCTGGACAAGTTAGGACAAGTTACATGCTGTAGTTGACTGAATCATTGGACCGGGTTACCGGATGATTCGTCACGTGAAAATTCGTCTACGGAATAATTTTCACCGTTTTTTTGTCACAATAAAAATTTGGCACGAATGTAACTTGTCATACTTTGAATTCGTCACATGTTGCAATTTTTCTAATTTTTTACTTTTGTCACTGATACAAATTGGTCACATTTTTAAAATCTGTCATTTTTTTGATCGATTAGTTACTTTAACATCATTTCTTACTTTATATATGAAATGAACGTCTGGTTTAAGTAAACCTTAATTAATCTTAATGAAGACTTTAATTAATTTGATATAATAATTTAATGCAAATTAAAGGTCCGAATTTTGCCAGATCCACAGATCAGCCAGATCCACAGATCAGCCAGATCCACAGCTTCGATAAACTCGTCAAAATGACTGGAAAGTGAATGTAGTTCTGAAACGATACGGTGTTAAAAATGGCGGGAATTGTTCAGTTGGTTGTTTTTTGATTGAAGTGTGTATGACTTGGCGAGAGACTGATCCAATCCTTTCAGGGCTTCAGTGAGCGATTGTAGCTGAAGATCCTGCTCTCTTTGGTGTTGGACGGTAGAATTTAAAATACTAAGTTGTTCTTCCGTGTAATGGTGAATATTGTCCAGCTGGAGTTCGAGATTTGAGACTTTCTGGAGAAGAGCTTGAACGTCCGAATCCTCGGCCGTGCCAAAAAGACTGTTCATTAAAGATCCCACAAATTCTAACGGAGCTCGAGAGACACGATTTGGTGACGCTAAAATCGTTTGGATTGTGGTTGACAATTGGTGAATTCGTTGAAAAAGCGTTTCCAGGTTAAAAGAGTCTTCCGTTCCATATTTTCGGATAGCTTCTTGAAGTTGGAGGTATTCCTTCTTAATATTATCCAAAGAGGAAAGAGTAGGCTGGATGGAATAAGATAGGGCTACCACCCAGTGATTGTTGGTAACATGCAGTTTTTCTATTGGTCGAAACGCCAAACCCGGACGAGGGGGATGGTTTACAGAAATAAGAAAAAAAATATTTATGATGGTCTTATTTTGTTCAGGGGAAAAATATGATGATTTTAAATAGTGCTCATTATTTTATTTGTAACTTAAATCTCTAGGGTTGGCAAAATTTTGACGAATTTCATTAACCGGTTAATTTCAATTTTGCTATATCCATATTATAAAGTGTTTTAGCCGATAAACAATAGATATTATTGGAAAAAACACCGTTTAATAATAACTTTTAAACTGTTGTTTTCTGAAACCAAACCGAATTCGAACAAGATGGAGTATCCGACCCCGACATTTTCATTCCTTTTGGATTTCATTTACAAAACAGTTCCGATAAGAAACCACATTTTTTCGCGGGCAACTTCACTTATGGCAATTTTTAAAACTTTAAGCTCAAGTCGCCACGCTTTCCCTTCAAGTAAAAAATTAAAAAAAAAATTCAGGTTTATCAGTACACCAAGCAGAACCATTTTTGGGGGTAAGCGCTTTGAAATTCGAAAATTACCGAAATAAGGGACACCCTAACAATCGATTTTTTTGAAGCTGAGAGAAAATGAGATATGGCTGATTGTTTTCGAACCACCCTATTAGTTCTATGACAATGATTTCGATGTTGACTTTTTTTATTTTCCGAGCGTACACAGACGTTTTGATTGCTATCATTATTCTTACAGATATCTAATCTTCTCCAGCCATATGCTTTTCTTTCGCTCCTCCCATTTTTTTTATCGTTTCTAAGACACCCCAACATTTTTCAAAATATCGAGTGTTTTTTTTTTCATCCCTACTTGATTGAAATATCTTGAGAAAAGTCCGCTTTTTTTCCCTTCCGTCTAATGCTTGTACCAAACGAGAGGAAAAGAAAAAATGACATTTTTTTTTTCTTTTAATAAACAACTTCTTAGAAAGTATTAAGGAAGGTAATGTCGAATAAAATATTCATCATATTTTTCTTCTCCGTCCGAAGAAAAAAAAAAAAAATTCTTAGCGCTGTCGAAGAGTTTTTCCTCTCATCGTTTTCTTTTTTTTTATTTGATAGGCAAATAATTTTATATCTTTCGGTTCTCGGGGGTTTTTTAATAACCCATAGGGTCGCTAAAGAAAAACGTTTGAAATATTTGCACGTTGCAAACAACTCCTTCATATTTTCGCGGGGGAAAACATGAAACCTTGAAAATTCAAATAAAATTAGAAAGGCAAACCTTTTTCGACAATTTACATATATTTAATTCTAAATTCAAAGTTTCGTAAATTAAATTATCCCTCCTTGTCGTTAATTTTATAGGCAATTCAAAAAATCTTCTATTTTTTTTTTTTTTTTTTTTTCGCTCTTTCTTTCTCTTTCCATTTTTTTTTTATTTTGTCGGTTCGGAATTGTGGAGAGAAAAAAAGAAACATGTGGTTGAATTTTAACGAGGCGTGTCGGGTTAACCATTAACACCATCCTTATTAACATTTATGTAGATTTTTGTCAGGAACATGTGCTCCGAAAAGAAATCAAGATAAGAGATAAAGCAATTGAATTCCTTTTTTTTTTTTTTTTTTTTTTTTTTTCTTAAAAAAAAAAAAAAAAAAAAAAACAGCAAATCCTTGAAAGTTAATAATTAAAGCAAACAAATTGTAACATGCAAGGAAAACCTCAAAAGGTTTCCGTGTAAAACAAAGTAAACTATTAAGCAATGAAGGCAAAGGTAAATAGGGGAATTTTGAAAATTACCCAGACCTTGTCGCGATTTGATTTTAATTGAATTCCAACTGACTGGCTAACTGAACGAACTCCAAATTATTGGCTGTACGATGGGGATGCTTGCCTCAATAATAAAAAAGAAAAAATAAATTTAATTAAAATTTTTTTTATTTTATTATTTTTTCATACTTCATTACAGGTTGCAGGAAACAAAATATTGATCGTTCCAACCTATTAACTGAGCTCAAAGCAAATACTACCTGTGCTTAGATTGCGGCAAACCGAGCGGTTCTCAGTGTACTTTTTCCCGGCTTCTCCTCTTAATCTCCTTTCTTCCTCCTCCCTTTTTGTTCTCTCTCTCGCCTCGTTTGCTGCCTTAACGTCTTGTATCATGTCCTTGTACCTTGGTTCTTGCTCTCTTAGAGCCCTGGCAGATGATTCTTGGAGTTTCTTTAAATTGGGATCCTGAAAAAAAAAATTATATTAATTTTTTGTCATTATAGGTGTTTTCGGAAAGTCGATCGGATAACCTTAGGATAAGTTGCTTTTCCGAACGCACCCGATGATAAGAAGAATAATAAGATTTTTATTACTTATTATTAGGTACTATTTTTTTCTTATTTAATTAATTAATGTAGTTGGAATGAATACAACCATGCCTATACTATTTTGTATAGGTATTGGTTATCCGGGTATATTGTATAGGTATAGGTTTTGAAGGGACCTATACTATTTTGTTCAGTACGATGAATGTAATACAGAGAGCGTTTTCGAAAAGCTCGGCAAAAACCGGTTGTAAATGGTTCAAGCCGGCACCAGATGGTTTTTGTCGAGGTCCCCGAAACAGCCAGAATATTTTTTTTGAAATTAAATATTAGAATTTAGGATTTTTTTTTTTTTTTTTTTTTTTTGGACGTTTTAAATTTTAGAGAATTATTAATTAAAAAACATTTCTATCTTTTGGGGATTTTTCTTTAAAAATCAAGCTTTGAGAAATTTAAAAAAAAAAAAAAATCTGACTGAAAAGTAAACTTTTTTAAAATTAAATTTTTTAGCTTTGAAGAGTTTGCTTATCCGATTACTTGTCGGACCTATCGGATCGATCAAAATGGCTACCAGGATAACACAAAATTATTGTAATCACTGGTCAAATAAGTATAAGGCGTTGGTTACATTACTCGAACATTTTTGTTCGAAGAGTTTCAAAAATTTTTTCTCGATGAAAGTGTTTACACTTTTCAAACAAAGTTTCGATGATGTTTGATGATGTTCGATGATGCTCGATGATGTTTGATGATGTTTGATGTTATTTTTGGGGTTGTATTATATTTTTTACGTAATGGGAGGGTACATATATCATCGACCGAGTACCCATATTAATTTAAGTCATTTTTTTCCTACACGCGGTAGGAAAAAAAAAACTGAAAAAAAAGTTGGGAGGGAGGGGGGAAATCCCGATTAATTTTTATTCAGAATCGGAATCGAAATCGGAATCTGCTGTATTTCGAAAGTTTTATATACACGGTGGAACAATTTTTGTGGTGTGATTTTATTAAGGTAAACATAGGAAACACCGCCATAAAAATTGTTCCGCCGTGTATATGTACCCTCCCATTACGTAAAAAATATAATACAACCCCAAAAATAACGTCAAACATCATCAAACATCACCGAACATCATCAAACATCATCGAAACTTTGTTTGAAAAGTGTAAACACTTTCATCGAGAAAAAATTTTTGAAACTCTTCGAACAAAAATGTTCGAGTAATGTAACCAACGCCTAAAAGTTCCTGTACTTACCATACTTGAAAATAATTAATGCAACTTGTATCATTGAGATTTGAATTTGAATGAAAAATCAGCAGGATAGTTTTTTCACGTAAGCAAGAAAATTAAAAAACTAGAGATTCAGCAAAATTCAGTGAAAACAATTAAACTAATTTGTCAGTAGATTTTTAAAGTATAGTGAGTCCAAAAAGTAAAAATTATTAGGATCCAGCAAACAAGAAAAAAAAAAGTTATGGAATAAATAACGGAAGAAAAATAAAATCATGAAAAATTCTTCCAGACCTTAGCCTAATAGGGCAGTCTCCACTTGATAACGTTCACGGCACTCTCGTTGTCCGTCTTCGCGATTAACGTATTCGCACCGGAAGTACTTTGCAGGTTTTACTCCCGTAAACATTTTTAGCACAAAAAGAGTACCGTATATTTCATTAAGTATACAAAATTGGCTTACCCAGAATTTGTTTTGGAACAGATTTATTATCTTCCCCATGCCCGAATTAAGATTTTTCTTTTTAAATCCGAAAAAACATCTTTCAAACCGCCATTTTTAATGTTTGTAAATAAAAAAAAGCAGAAGATGGTCAAAAAAATCGTGGTATAAGATCCACAAAATTTCCGGTGCGAATACGTTCATCGAGAACGCGGGTAACGCGAATGCGGTGAATGTTATTAAATGGAGACTGCCCTAATGCCTGACCATTTGAGTGTCTCTTTAAGAAGTTTGATTTGAAGTCGTTCGAACGACTTCGAATCCGAATTCGAGTCCCAATCTTCGCACCACAGCCCGGAACGCTTTCCGGGGTGAGGTGCGAAGATTGGGACTTACACAGAATCAGCATTTGGTGACCTGATCACTTGATCAGAGCGTGATCTTCACAGGGTAAAACTTTGGAGTTATACGGTTCTGGAACCGAGTGCCGAGTGTATGGCGAGTAGTGGTAAAGTGGTGGCAGCGGTGGGAGTAGCAACCATTACATGTTTTTTATTTTAATTCCAAGCAGTGCCCTTTTAGTTTTGATGTGTTTTTGCCAGATTAATCTTCTGTTTTTGACCACATCAGTCAGTGATTTGGGCAGCCGATAATTTACAACCTCAAAACTACTATACCCTTAATTGACTTAAAGTTCAAATATCTGGTGCAACTACAGAAAAGTAAATGGAATAAAATCGGATTTAATTTTGCATGTCATGACAAGTATAAAAAGGGTTAAGAATTTTTTATTTTCCGTTGAAAAAAAAAAATTAATAAAAAAAATTTTTTATTACTTAACTTCGACTTATTACTCATCCCCCTTTCGATTATTTTCTCGTTTTTCCGACCCGCCTTTCCCCCTCTTCTTTTTTTTAATAGAGTCCAGTGAGAAAAAAAAAGTACCTAAATTCATAAAAACGCAAACGTGAAAAGTTATAGGAATCGGGGAACTTTTTCCATCTGTAAGCTGTCAACAAATTAAATCAAAAATTAATTTCCGTTTCTATCGACCTGATGTGCCTCATCGCTTCGTTTTTCATCGCCTTTCCCCCCCTCTTGCCTTTTCCATTTTACTGATAAATCGGTTATATATACGATTTTTTTTCTTAATTGAAACAGTTTGATTTACAACTAATTTTCAATCGAAAGGCGGTTTTCCACGCGCCAGCGAACGGTCGTAATTACCTATATTAATCACCGTTTAAAGGGGGTCTAGCAAAGGAAATATCGGATTTGTAAAATTTGTAAAAAAGAGATGACTTGGCAGGGGTGTAACCACGATTTTTAAAATGTCTGGTTTTGGGGGGGGGGCAAAAATTACTCCGAAGGGGGGGCAAAATTGTTGCGCCTATGTATAAGCATAGAAAAAATAATTTTTTCAGGGGGGGGGGGGCAAAGCCTGACCAGGGGAGGGCAATGTACCCCCTGCCCCCCCCGTGGTTACACCCCTGTGACTTGGTGTTCTTTTGGACACGGAGTATGCATTAAGGGGTGTCCCTTATTTTGGCAATTTTGGAATTTTAAATTCCGTACCCCCAATTAATTGCATTTGGGCTCCGGCTCGAAGGACCATTTTGTTTAGAATAGGAATATAATAAAATAAAAACCGCGTCTCCGTTTCGTTTTCTAGTGGACTGTATATTTTACGATGAATGAATGCTTACTGACTAAGGTGACGTAATGTCATAGCTTAACCTAATACACCTGCATAGTGGTGCGCTCTATTTTATTTCTTATTTTACTAACATGAACAGTCAACGCATACAGCCAAGTGGTCTCGTTTAACTTTTAAAAAAAAAAAATCTTTTGTTTGACTCAAAATTTTGGTGCTACAGGTATCATTTATTTTCCGAAAATTTCCTAAAATTAACGCGATTTCGCATTGGTCTTCCTCACACAGAAAGTCCCGTATCCAAAACTTTGGAGTAAACTTTGGATTATTACGCCCTGCGTTGCTCCTGTGTAGTCGAAGATGACTAAGAGGAGCCAACTTGAAGCTCCCTAATCTGGGAGACATGAAATAGTGGGCTGTCCAGACTAATTACATTCGTAACACGATTATTTGCTTTCAAAATTTGTTCCTGGCATTGTTCTACGTCAGTGGTTGAATAAGTTTCTAGTTTAGTCTTCTATATATTAGATGTCATCCAAGGTTATCTGATGTTTCATGATCTCGTTACCATTCGAATTTAATTTTTTTATTTTCATAAATACGGATTTCTATTTTCATAAATAATGAAAAATTTTCACGGAAGAATTTTAATTTCTTCTCTGGAATTTTACGACAGTCGTAAGCCGTAAGGACCAAAATATGGAGAATTATGATATTTTCTAAGAATGTCTAGTGCAGCGTTGACTGGAATGTATAGGACTGCTTGATGTTCCCTTATTCTGTAAAGAAGGTTATCTGCGTCCAGAGTGTATTTTCCAGTGTATTTTTCATTTAATGTGTTGCTTATTTTCTTAGTTGGTGTGGTGTCAGCTTGAATTTTGGCGGCTTCTTGCAGAAATTTTATGGCTTCCTGTGAAAATTGATCCTTGTCTTGTTCGTGCTTGATTTGCTCTCGAGAGATGAGTGTGATTTCTTTCCATATGTGTTGATGCGAGAGAAGATGTAGCCTTTCTTCTATGGATTCATTTTCGGATTGGCTGTCAACTTCTGTTGATAATTCGTAGGATGTTGAATATTCAGTTCTGTCGCTCATGTATTCTGAATCTGAGTTGAAATCTTCACTGGCTGGGCTTGGTGCAGTTCTGCACTGAGTTACAGATTTATATTTTTGAAAAAAAAAAATTTCCCGCATTTACCTCAGCGCTTAAGCCAAAGATAATTTTCATTGTGGGAAATTGTGTGCCTCCCAACGTCAAGAATAAAAAATGATGCGGATTTCTATTTTCATAAATAATGAAAAATTTTCACGGAAGAATTTTAATTTCTTCTCTGGAATTTTTTTTTTTTTTTAACCGATAGGGAAACTCCTTTTGCTATCCTTTAACGGGGGAAAAAACCCCGTATGTGGAAGACAGGAAAATAAAGCTATAAATTAAAAGAAAAAAGAAGAACCGGCTATGGTTGAATCTTTTTTTTTTTATATAATTACACGTTTTTTCGATAATGTTCGCTTTGGCGTCCATCCGTGGTTGGAGATAAAGTCTTATGATGGAGATAACATTTTTTTTCTTTTTTTTGTAACTGCTTTATTAATTTACAATTTTTTTTTTTTCGTCGAAAGGAATATTTGAGTTTTTGGATGTTGGTCTTAGGGGTGAGCTAGGAGTAGAAGTATTGGGCGGAAGTAAGTCGCCGAGGAATGTAGAAAAACGTTTGCCGGGTTTGACTTGAGAAGTGAAACTGGAACTTTTTGTACTAATTATTTCGGCATATATTGCATCTGCTGCATCATTGATTCGAAATTTTTATAAATATATTGCCGCAATTACGAAGAAGCTGGTGGGTAGCAACTAAGCGATGAGGCCCTATGCCACTCAAACACCTAATATCGCAAAAAAAAAAAAAAAAAAAAAAGTTTTTTGTTTGATTTAAATAGTTAAGTGGAAATCACCGCAAGGCCTGTTAACTCGGCTTTTCGGTCTTCTATTGGGGTGGAATGGCGAATGTTTTTTAAAACTACTTGAAAACCTCTTCCTTCTTTTAGTTGATAGGTGTGAAACTCAACGTACTTTTATGATGCTGGTGTATGATTCGGAATTTTGTGGGGGAATTTTGACCGCTCTTTTCTGGTCTTTGCTTCTTCTGGCCTTTTCCCATTGCAGTTTCTGAGCAAAAAAAAAAAAAAAAAAAAAAAAAAAAAAAAAAAAAATGAAGTCGGCAGATTGAAGAATTAAAAAAAAATCAAGGTTGTTGACATAATAAAATTATTTGCTTATTCAGAAAACCGTCTTGATTCAAAAACGGTTGATACTGATATCTCCAGCTGATCGAGGTATGTAGACGATCTGCCCATATGCGGGCGCTGCTTTTTCTGATCACCTGCGGCCTATGTACATACGGCTCTCTGTAGGTGGAGGCTGCGACGGTAGTGGGGGGAGGTCTGCTCACTGGTACTCCCAACCTGAATGCTTTTTGAATTAAAGCCTCCATTAAGGCTGGACTCTGTTCGTCTCGTTGCTTCGTTAACTTTCTCACCTCGAGAATTTTCCCCAGCAGCCGCTTCCTACTCCACCCCACCGCTGCCACCATTCTGATATCGTAGCCGGGGTTAGTGAGGGTTGAAAGCTAAAACGAACCGAACTGTTTTAAAATCCCACGAACAACTATATTCTTAAAACTCCTCGCGACCCACTAGCTACCTGATTTAGTTTTCAGGTCCTTCGCCTATGTTCTGAATCAGCTAACTAACTGGGTCAAACTCTTAGCCGATTTTTATTTAAAAAACCGACTATATCATTGAATGGCATACGCTATTTTCCCTTGAGCCGGAAACTTCCTTCTGGATTGCATTGCCCCCAAAATATCCGTTATTTCCGTTTTCTGTCGCTTCTGCTATGTAAGCTCTCGCGTTATTGTTATTTCGGTGACTATTTCTTTCATAACTTGTACCCGGAGGGCCGCCGTCTCTGTTTCTACCGCGGTCCTGACCCCCGCGACCTCTGGGAAAAATTCTTCGGCCACCCCTCGACTGGGAGCCGTGATTTTAATAATTCCTGCTCGAACCTCCCCCACGGGCTCTACCTCCGCGACCACCTCGGAATTTACTTCTACTTCGGTGTGCGAAAAAAATCTGAGGGTCCCTTATATAATGGATTCTAAATTATTAACATCGAAAAAATATTGCTCATCTGAAGAAATTCCAAAGTATTGACTTTGTAATTTAGTTTGACCGAAAATTTGAGTTTTAGTGACAATAATTATTGTGGCACCCTCCTCGATAGCCCCTAACACAGCTTCTTTTATAGCTGAAAAATTTTTCGCCTTAACTATTGTTTTCAATGAATTCTTTAACCCTGATATACTGGGGGTTCGGTATTTAAAAGAAAACGTCTGATTCGCGCGAACACTCATATATTTCTGATTCTTACAAAACTATACGAACAAAAAACGTTTCGCGCCCTACTTATGAGACTAGGCCATGTAATGAACGAGTCAGTAGGATTATTCTATAACGAGTGAAATTATATTAGTCTCTTCTACAGGTTCACAGGTTCAGGCGTTCATAGCCTGTTCTACTTCTATATAGCTATGCCTATTTCTTACCCTATTACACCTCGGGGGCGGAAAAGAAAAAAAAGAATTTTCTTGTAAAAATCTTTTTTTTTGTCTACTCTCTTTTCTGTTCCACCCTTACAATTATCAAACATGAAGTAAGCGCTTACGCTTGACTTCAAATGATGACATTTATTCATTAATTAATTAATTAACCCTTTTTTCATTTTAATCTAAAAAAAAATATAAAAAAATTTACAAAAGATATACATATAAAGAAAAAAAAATATTATTCAGCATATCATTCATATCATCATATATCATTCAGCATTTTGTCGGTCAGAAACCTAGCTCGCGTTTTTCGGATGATTTTTTTTCCTTGATCTCACCCTATCAACCCAATCTGACTTTAACCCATGAGACTGCAATTAATTCATTTATAGCCGTCAGCACTTGTTCTGAGATTTGATCCCCTTTCTCTAGCTCAATCGTTAAAAAGGCAAATAGTTCCTCTGTCTTTTTGCCAAAATCCTTTATCGATTGGCCCCCTTGTCGGGCCGTATTGAACTGGACCGATAACGTCCCTATGCCTTTAAACGATATACTGTAAAAAATTCGCATCTTTTTCGCTGGGAGCTTATGGTAAGTCCTAGCGGTCCGCATTCTTAGCTGGTAAAGCCTAGATGGATACACTTGATAGTAAAATTCTACCGGAAATCGATTTGTTTTTTCCTTTGAAAAAGTTTCGCACGCGAAGTTGAAAATCTATTTTCAGATTTTTCTTTTTCTTTTTTTAGACAAAGCAATTAAGTATTATTAAAGGATTTAACATGATCGATTATTTTGCTGCTTATGTTAGTTAAAAGTCATATAATAAGAGCTTTTAAAATCCCTTCTGTAATTTATATTTAAATTATTAATTTATTCTCTAGTTGTGTTTTACAACTGCCGTATTCATGATAATGGCCGCTATCCTTTTCTCCTTTCCGTAGATTCGGAATGCTTTTTAAATCCCTTTTAATGAATCCTTATCCGAATTTTTTTATTTATGTTAAATTTATTCCGTCGTGCTTGAGGTTTTCTTTTCCATCGTGGATAACAAGTTGGGCATTTTTGTGCTGGTAAACGTTATTTTGTTGTTTAATGTCGGATTTTTGTGTCTTCTTCCTGAACGACCTCCTTCATCCACTCGTAGAAAGACTTGGAAGAAATCAAGTCTTTCCAACGATTCTAGATGTCTCTAATGTAACTACTTCTGATAAGGTGGTCGAACTATGCGGGAATAAAACTCAGCCATTTTTCGGTTGTAATAAATGATAAAGATAATATCTTAAAAGGTGATTAAAGGGAAAAAAAAATGGTATTTGGAAACTAGACCAGGGGATCAGCCTGTGTTCGCGGCTTGAAAACTCCAATCCATTTGCAGCCTTCAAATCGAGAATCGTTTCCTACATCGATTGCATGCATAGTTTCGTTTGAGAGTTAAAGGAGAAATAAAGAAAGAAGAGAAAAAAATGAAGGGGGTCGCCAGAAAAACGACACCGCTATAAAATGTATAGCGGCGTCGATCGCTGAAAATAAGACCTGGAAGCCCTCCGCGGGCCCCCCAAGATCATCCCGGAGGAGCAACCCGGACAACCATGCCCGGGTTGCACACAACCCGCGGAGGCGACGAGAGAAATTATATTCACTCATCGTCATCCTAAACAAAAAAAAATATACATAGAAAATCAATCAAAAAATAAATAATCATGATAACAAACAAAAAAAAATTTTTTTGAACAATACTTACAAAATAAGGGCATCAGCCCACTCCATGGCACTCAAAACAGACATTTTCTTTTTTTTTTCAAAAAAAAAGAAAAACACACAAAAAAAAAAGAAAAATCAAAAAATAAAATAAGAAAAGTTAAAGATTACCAGTGCAAAAACGTAAGCACAAGTGAGGTTAAAACCCCTGTGCTCACGACAACGAATCCCCGAGTTTTAGGCCGAAAACTCGGTTCTTACCGCGGTGGTCACAGGCTTAGGCTTTGATTCCTGAGCCTGTGCCACTTATGATTTCCGCGAAGATAGCTGTGACTCAAATGAGTCATAGCACTTCCTGTAGCTCGGCGAGGAGCCGCCCTTCGCTGAAGAGACATTAGCTATTTGTTTAAACCCTTCTAAGACTTTTGGAAATGCTACAGTATTAATTGCGTTTGGGCATCTCCATCTTAATTTAGCCTAAGCGGTCAACGCATACAACCAAGTAGTCTCGTTTAACTTAAAAAAAAAAAATCTTTTGGTCGACTCAAAATTTTGGTGCTACAGGTATCATTTATTTTCCGAAAATTTCCTAAAAATAACGCGATTTCGCACTGGTCTTCCTCACACAGGAAGTCCCGTATCCGAAACTTTGGAGTAAACTTTGGATTATTAGGCACAGCGTTGCTCCTGTGTAGCCGAAGATGACTACAAGCAGCCGATAGTGGATTGTCCAGACTAATTACATTCGTAACGTCGTCTATTCTCTTGTACTTTAGTTGTGTTATTTCATTGAATGCTAAAAAATATTGTGCATCTTGAGATACTAACAGTTTTTTGTTTTTTATTTCTTAATTCATAAATTTGAAAAATTTTGCTACTTAGACTCCGTTTTATTGGAAACGGAAAAAATTTAAAAATATTGTTTGTTACAATTTTTTCTTTCAATGATACTTCTATAAAGAGATGGATCAGGCCTTCTGTGGTTACGGCCGCTTTCGTCTCTACATAGTGGTAATTCTGACCCTGATAATTTATATTGTAATTCTGACCTTGATAATTTTACCTTTGGTAATTTTGGTCATCGGTATTGCCATCGGTATTGCCAAAAAAAAAAAAAAAAACAAGTGCACCTTACGGCTGGTGCCTAACGCCTCTTTTATTTCCCGTTTTTCGAAAAACCATAATCTCATTGAGTGTCTGCACTAGAAGTTGGTACTGTGCTATTTCCCTCCTAAGATGGAAACGTAAGGCATGGCTTGGTGGGCGGCTGTTTATGGTTTCATAGATGGACTCAAAGGCACTAGTTAACACTTCACGTTCGATGTGGTAGAAAAATCATTCATCATCATTCGATGTGGTTCTGGTAGAAAATTAGTTTGCGGTATTGCCATAAGCGGCGTTGCCAGTCTGTTCACAGCTACTTGAACCGTATAGAACGATAAAGTTTTTCGCCCTGTTGTGTTCTATTATTTTAGTAGATGTGCAATATAAGAGTTAAAGTGAATTTTATATTGTTCTTCATCGATGTAATCTGATATATCATAAATTCAATAAGTAATCAGAGGCAGATAGAAAATCAACCAATTTTCCCAAGAAAATAATAATTATATTTACCCAAATAGAAGTATAGTCATGGCGGACATGTCTCCTGATCGAAGTCTGAATCGAGAGAGAGAGAAATGATGATCAATACAATTCATCATCTCTGATATCTCAAGTCAGCAATTTTGGTAAAGATTCGACTAAATATATCAACTTGTCTTTTAACATATCAAATCGAGCCTTTATCAGGTTATGGGCCCAACAAGCTTCCAATGCGTGGGATAAAACGCATTTTATCAAATTCGTCAAGCAATGCTAGGCAGGCCTGCCGCGTCAGGACCTGAATGCGCGTGGCCTGGCATAGACTTTCATTTTCGAAAAATAAAAAAAAAAAAAAAAAAAAAATAACAAGACATATAGAAAAAGAGAAAAAAAAGCGAAGATATTACGGATAATTGGAATGTAACATGATACCTTTATTCCGCTCTCTTACTGACCTATTAACTGATTTGCATCATTTTCCGGACCTTCCCCCACCCCCTATGTAAGAAATCGTAAGGATTTCTTGCAACCCCTCGCCCCCCCCCCCTCTTATGGAATAGTTGAACACTCCTTTATACGGCAACTTTCTCTTCAGAAAAATTATTTTGATGAATCGAAATGGTTTTCTTTTTTTTTTTTTTTTTTTTTTTTTATGATTATTAGCGCTATATCGTATCGGAAATCGAATTGTCAGTCCCATATGCACGTTTTTTTTTTATTATTCACATCCGTATTTCTCCATATTCGAAATGCGGAGCATTAAAAAATAAAATATGAATGAAGAAAAAAAAAATCCATTTAATATATTTGCAGTAAATGTGTCAGTTTGAGCATGAAAACCATCTTCCGCTTTCTATACCAGCTCCGAGGTAATAATATTCCAATATTAATATTACATATTATTATTATCGCCGTCATCTATATTTTATATCAGAGAGAAAGGGTTGAAAAAGAGAGATTCGAATCTTTGATTCGAAAAGCGATGTTTTCTGTGAAGCATTTATGCCGCTGGTGTTGCCGTGATATGATCGTAAGAGTGATCATACGCTAGGTTCGGTAGCAAGGGATGTATGATAAATCAGCCATTTACTTGTTACGGATAAAACAAGTATATTTACTCCTTACCTTTGAATCTCCTTTCCTTCAGACCTTCTCTGATCTCTTTGGACGCCCGCGAATCCGTGTTTTCTTGATTATTCGAACCGTACTCCGAGAAATCATTGTCCAGGAAAGAGAAGGATGTCATTACAAGGGATTTCTGTGCCTATTCTTGAGATGAGGTGATTCCTAGGAGTCATGAATACTGGTTCTTCTCCTAGAAAGACTGTCAACTCTTGGTAACATTTAGCGTTTGGATAGTTTCTAGGAGTGACTGATACTGGATGACACTGCACGATAACCAGGGTTTCTCCCCTGATTTCGGCGGTCATGCCTTTTTTGTCTGAAAATAGGTTATGAGCTATTTCGCTTGGAGCTTTTTGGGCTAAGGCTAGTTGGGGCAAGTATTGATTTGACCTGTCCTGACAATTTTCGTATGTTAGTCTATTGTACATTTGTTCTAGTTCGTCCTGTATATGATCGAAAACAAATCTGATTTTAGTATTGGTGTACGAGGCTAGGTCAATGTCATGAGGTGCTAAGGGTTGAATACTATAAACAATGTTGGGCGGTGCGTCGAGTGCAATGAAGACATCTGGTTGGTCTGTGAATGCGAGATGAATTTGGCATTGTGATGAACTGCCAAGTTTTTCCAGAGAAAAGAGATAGTCTCCTTGTTTTACTGAGATTATCTCATGAGTGATTCCAGTGGATTCATCTCGCATAGTGGTTAGGTTTGCTATGTCGTTGTATAAGGTCTTATATCGAGACGGAGTACACTCAATGTTTTTGTCAACATCCCAGATCACGGTGCCTAATCGCGGGATAAATTTCTAACTCTTACATTCTCAAGTGGTATATCTAAGACTGCTGTTTCATTAGTGTAAGTTAGAACGTAGTTGGTTTTAGCTACGACATTGCTATATAAGGTGCCTTCCAATTCGTAAGTCGGTCCGTAGCAAGTGCCATCTACTAAAGTTTGGCCTGCTACGTTTATAGTTCCAGTATTAATGACGTCTCTAG
>CM075214.1:15835144-15889364 GCA_037577465.1 Liposcelis bostrychophila | reverse complement strand
GTGTTTTAAAACGTCTTTTATTCGGCCTGGTTTTAAAACGTTTTAAAACATGCTTTAAAACACATTCAAAATGTTTTAAATTCGTTCCTATTTTTATTCAAATTTTTCAAACGGTGTTTTTTATTCAAATGTTTTAAAACGTTTTAAAACACAGTGTTTTAAACAAATTTGTTTTAAAACAATCATCCCTGCCATTGATTAAGCAACCATTATGAATATGAGGGGCTCATACAATCTATGGTATGGACCATACCATAGATTGTATAAAATGCGTCATGCGCGACAGGAAATTTTCAGTCAAATTGCGGGCTCGGGCCTCCTAAAAATGCATTTTAAAACTTATTTTATTCACTTAATATAATACGGTGTTTTAAAACGTTAGTGTTTAAAAACGGTGTTTTTTATTCAAATGTTTTAAAACGTTTTAAAACACCGTGTTTTAAACAAATTGTTTTAAAACAATCACCCCTGCCTTCGACCCAAAGTCAGTTCGGTAAAATGGGCCGGGGTGATATCAATTGCACCCACGGTTAATCCCTAATCCTCTAAGCACGAAAGTTGGTAAAAGGGGGTCAGATCAATTGCACCCAAGTCGTTTTTAGAGGTAATAAATATACCCCTCAATTGCACCCATGAAAAAAGTGATGACGAGAATTTCAATTTAACAAACAAGTATTTTCCTTCTATTTTGGATTTTGCTGCCAGTAGAAATTGCTAAGTTTTATTTTTCAAAAAATTCAAGACTGACATAAGTTTAGCATTGGAAATCATCGAGTTCTTCTGGCTACTACTGAATTTTTTAGACATTTCTTTAAAAAAATTTTGTCCATAAGGTAAACACGGTACCTTTAAATTTTTTAGTAAAAATACTATTTCAATAAATGTTTAGTAAAAATATTATTTAGCTTTGGAAACAACTTTAGATACAGACGAAAAAATGATTCCGCGCTTCTGTTGTTAAAGAGTTAAAAACTGAGCAAGTCACGTAAAATTTAACTTTTTTGCTGGATATACGGGTGCAATTGATTTGTGTTTCGCTTGGGTGCAATAGATGTACCTGCCATTTGGGGATTAAATCTTCTTGGGTGCAATTGACGCATCATTAGTACGAAATTTTTGACCGTGGGTGCAATTAACAAATACCCAATGGGCCGGTTGTCAATTTTGTTTCACGGTCAATTGACCCTTTTCCAAACAGGTAAACTCGCTGGTCATTCACTCGGTCATTTACCGACCGGCCCAGTTAAGCAAACTGATTTTGGGTCCAAGAAATTAAAACGGTCCAGTTTACCCCTGACCCAAAATAATAACTCATTATCTGGTGGCACCGAGATTTTGGATAGAGACTATGTAATAAAAAAATAAAGATGACGCAAATAAGCTGACTTTGAATTCATTAACGAAACCTTTACCGTATCTTCGTTTCGAGCAATACATTAGGGAAAAATACTTTAAAGTGAGCATAAGCATAGTCAAATAAATGTAGCATAAATAGAAAATGCAACAATCCGAAAAGAATAATAAAAACCGACCAAAATGCTCGACCCGAAAAAAAAAAAATTGGTTTTAAAAATACTTTAACAATTTTTAACTCTTACCTTTAAAAGTTCAGGTATTATCCAGGTTTCGTTTCAATTGGACTTGGAAGACGTTTGCTCTGCAACCGAGCGCGGCGTCCATGTTCACGTTAAGCCACGTCGGTTCGGAATCCGTAGACTGATTCATTACTTCCGTATCGAATGGCAGACAGGGGTTAGGATAAAAATTCGAACAAAGCATTTTCCTTTTAGGACTCGATTGACGAGGGGATAGAACGGATGTGGTAGACCGACTTTCGTTACATTTTTCCACAATAGAAATTAGCGTCTGGAAATAAAAAAAAATTAAAATCAATCTTTATTAATTCTAGATTCACTCGTGACTATATAAACCAGGAAAAATCCATTTATTTACGAAGTAAGTCAATGAAAATAATTAGTGCCCTAAACCACTCGATAATTTTTTTTTTAATATTGAAAAATAATTTGTGTTGAAAATAAATAGTTATTTCTTTCATCTGATTTAAGAGGAAACATCAGTGGAGATAGCCCGTTTTGATTCTAAGCTGCCGGATGTACCGCCTATCTGTAACTTATGTAAGCGTCTTTTATTAATTACTTCATAAAAAGAAGGCTTTCAAAATCGATATAGGTCTTAAAATAATCGGTAGAGGCTACCGATTTTACCTATGTTTTCAGTTTTTTGATAAGTAATATCATACCGTAAATATAAATTGTAAATTTTATCCGATAAATCCACTTGGCGTTGTTGCCAAATGCATTTGGTCATGGCCTTCTTGAATTTACAGTTCCTGTTAGAAATAATCACATAGACCAAAAAAGTGTGTCGTCACATCCGCCTTCCCCTCGACTCCATATTGGCTGTTTACACCGCGAAATTTAAGCATGGTTCCCTTGGTTCCCATAGTGCATTAGAACGATATTGCATTTCAGGATTATTTGATTTTTACGGTAGAAATAATAGAAAACTTGCAATTATTTATAGTTAACTCGTTACTATGAGTACCTGGAAATATATATTGGCTTTTATTTCGAAGTGTTAAACGTATTTAATTTATTAATTCGTCATTTTTGGTGATGAGGAAGAATGAGGTTATACTGTCGTCTTAGCTATTATTATTATTAATAAGATTCGTCTAAGTGATAAATTATTTTACAATTAATTTGTTGCTATGAGTAGCTGGTAGAAATGTATGATTTCAATCAATCTGATTGTTTACTTGTTTATTTGTAGGCAGTAATGGCTACATGGAAGGCAATCTCTATGGAAATAATAAAAAATTTATTTGCAGATTATTTCTCCAATGCTAAGGGGAAATAATGCCCTAGCATCTTGGAACTTTATGTTTTCGACTGTGATTTAAAAAAAAAAAAAAATTTTTACTACATCTCGACAAATTCAGCATTTGATTTTCATTATGCATTTTTCCCACCCTCACATGACTTTAAATTGTTAACCTACATAGGCCTACCGTACTAAATCAATTTATTCCTCTCTCTTTTTAGGAAAATTTTATTATATTATTATATTTGAAAATCAACAGCCAGTCGAACCAATCTGCTGCAGTAATAACAGAAAAATGTACTTGTATATTAATAATGACAAAAAAAAAAAAAAAAAAAAAAAACCTTTTCTTTCTTTCCTAAAGAAAACAATAGAAATTTTTTTATTTTCAATTCATCGCCTAACAGTAAAACATTTGAAGTCAGTTGCATTCCCTACAAATAATATTAATATAAAATTAAACATAACCTAACCATGTTAAAAAAAAAAAAAGTTTCATCTGCAAATAAAACACTTAGACAGAAAAGGCCTAATAATATTCAATAGCAGTTCAATAGCAAAGTAATTTATGAGAATTATAAAATTTAATTTAGAGTAAAAAAAAATTGATGTAACTATTTAAAATGATTAAGATAATTTTTTGAGTGATTTTCGTTTTCAAATAACCCGGTGTAAACAACCAATATGGCGCGGAGGGGAAGGCGGATGTGACGTAGCCACTTTTTTGGTCTATGTAAAGTACACCGCGTAATTTGAATGCATATAAGTAAATAAATAGTATAGAAATTGCAAAATATCTCTTTTCCCTATCGTTTTTTATCATGACAACCCGAAAAACTAGCCAGGCAAGTAAATTATTTGCATTACTGCCATAAATGCTTTTAAATTGCTGCTGGTGTAATATTTATTATTATACTAGCCGCTTCGGGGCCGCTTCGCGGCCCCTTCGCGTCTAGCCTAAAGTAATGTAGAAAAACGCAAAAACGTTAAATACTTCATTTTTTTCCGCCCAAAAAAAAAAGTTTAATTTTTTTTAAATTTTTACCGTCTGTTTTTTAGAACCCGCATTTTTATTTCTTTTGCACTTTAAGAATGCGAATATATGTGACTGTGTACACCATTAGGGTGGTTCATTTCGAAAAACGTTTTAAAAAGTTAGAGAAGTTACTCGAAACTTAGATACGCATTCCGTTTGGATCACCCAATGTCAGAAGTTATTCACTGTTTACGTTTTGTCTCGCGGGGTTTATGAAAAGGGCCGAAATGGAAAAGGGTCCAGAGACTTTTTCGACTCTTTTCTATGTCGACTGTTTTTCCCGTCGGCCCTTGGTAATATTTTTTTGCAATTTTACCAATTATTTTTTTCAAAATCTTACCAAATAATTTTTGGAATTTTACCACCTCTTTTTTCGGATTTTACTAACTTTTTTTCGAAATATTACCATAAATAATTTTTTAAATTTGACCACTTTTTTTTTGGAATTTTAACAATTTTTTTTTTTTTGGAATATTACCAAACGGGTTTTGGAATAGAAAAAAAATATAGAAAAAAAATTCCTGCAGACAGACAGGGAAACTTCCCCTTTTATTCGTCACAATTTTTTTTGTCTAATGCGACTATTTTTTTTTTTTTTTTTTTTTTTTTTTCTGTGGACAAAAATGGTGCATTTTTTAGGCAACTAAAACTTTTTTCATTCCTAGGACTGAAAAGTGGACAGTAAAATGTGTCGTCCTCGGAATAAAAAATATTTTTCTTTGCAGGTATCGAAGGTAAATTTCAAGACTCGACCAATTACGGCCCTCGGCTTCGCCTCGGACCGTAAACTTGGTCTCGTACTTGAAATATTTACCTTCGACACCTGTAAAGAAAAATACTATTATCAATTTTTTCGTCAAATTCGTCAAACTTTTTTTTGTCTGATCTGATGATCCTAACTATTTTTTTTTTCTTTTTTGTCTGTCGACAAAAATGCTACATTTTTTAGGCAACTAAAACTTTATGTATTTTTTCGTCAAATCCGTTAAAATTAGCTTGTCTGCGGACAAACGCGGACAAACGGAGGGGTTTTATTATATAGGTAGATAGATAGATAGATTCTCGTAAATGTTCCCGTATATAAATGACTGAACATGATCAATATATGCTGAACTAAATGAATCATTTTGCTTTTTTTCCCCCAGGTTCGTGTACTAATAACCTTGAGGAAAAAAAAATTGATATTGCCAATTCCGAAATTAGGTGACCCGACTCTAAATTTAAAAAAATAAAATAAAATAAGTAAATAGGCCTAAACAAATTTAATAATTCGAAAAAAACCAGGATACTAGAATAGAGATTTCGGTTGCAGCAAATTTCCTGTCATAGATTTACTTTTTTAGTACCAAATTGAGGCTTTTTTTCAATTTTCCCATAACAAAAATTCACTAAAACTAAAATACCTATTTCCGTGTCCGAATTTCTTTTTTTAAAATTATTTTTAAAAAATCCTATTTTTTATATTCCTAAGACTTAGGAATATACCTCCAGTTTCTTGTCTGCCTTTTTTTTCCCCTGTTGTTAAAAATTATGCAAGGCAGAAAAATTTGATCTTATTCGCTGGAAATGACCGAACCAGTAAGGTTACGAAACATTACGGTAAGGTTACGTAACATTACGGTTAGGTTATCCGTAAGGTTACGTAACTTTCATTTCAGTGACTTCAACAATTATCACACAGTAATGTTTCGCAACCTTACCGATATCCTTACCAGTAACCTTACTGTTATGTTACGTAACCTTACCGATGACCTTACTGTAAGGTTACGTAACCTTACAGGTAACCTTCCAGTAAGGTTACGTAACCTTACAGCTAACCTTCCTGTAATGTTACATAACTTTACGTTACAGGTAACCTTACATTAATATCACGTAACCTTACCGGTAACCTTACATTAATATTTGGTAACCTTACTTATTGTTACGAAAGCTTAACTGTAACCTAACAGGTTACTTTTTTTGAATAATAGGAATCGGAATCTCATTTGAAAACAGTTCGGAATCTTGGGAATCGGAATCAGCATCCAAAAAAAATATTTTCGATTCAGATTGACTTAAAAAGCAAGAAAATACCGTTATCACAGTTAATCAGCTTTGTTTTAAATCGGAATCAGAATCAGAATCGATATTGCTAAAATATTTGATAGTTGATATCGAAATCAAATCTGAGAATTTTTTTCACCTTTTGGAACCTGAACCGGAATTGCAGCCTTATTATATATAGAGCATGAAATCCTGAAAAGGTTTTTAAGATTTTGCTGAGCTGTTATCAATTTTCATCTGAAAATCATCTAATTTTTCATTCATTTTACCTTCTATCTTTCAAAAATAAAAATATTTATGGAATTTCTGAATCTGACCAAACAGAACACTCTGGCATAAGGGAATGTTTCAGCACAGAAGTCCTCAACCCTTCTAACGATAAGTCTGAAGAACAGGATTTAAGAGTAAGATACTGAGGGGAATAATAATCGAGAAAATTAATTTCAATATTAATAAGAAATATGGTTAGGCTATAAGAATGCAATTACAATTGTTACCATAATAACGCTATTTAATATTTAAAATGCTTCTTCTAAGCATTGTCACATGCAATCATCTGACCGTTCTTATTTGTTTACAGCCTTTACCTTCTCAAAAAGATAACATGCATGAAATTTTTTAACCTAACCTAAATCTAACAATTATCCTTCTTCCTTCAGTAAGGAATAGCATTCTTTTCAATAAATAGTCCAATCGTTCAATTTTTTAATTGATTTACTTCTATCTTTCCAGAAATAAATAGCATGTAAAGGATTTTTTTAAGGTAACCTAACACAACAAAATTATCCACACAAACAACACCTTTATTAAGAAGTCACTTCATTTGCAATTAATAGTCGAATCATTAATTTTTTATTTATTATTTATTATCATTATCATTTTGAAAATAATAGCATTCACGGAGTTTTTTGCATTTTAGTTTCTTTTCTTTCTTTTTTTTTAAAAATTCTTTTACAAATGGTTTGAATGTTTACAAAACATGAATGCAACGTTGCCAATCCATATAATCAAAAATGGATTCCACAACGTACCGAGATCGAGGAACATAATTAATTTTCATTTTACTGTTTTTGAAATTAATATTCGTTAATTATCGCCGATATTGCTGTCGATGAGTTGTAATAACCGGTAGGGTTTTGCCTTAATATTCAGTTTTTGTTAAAAGTGCTTTGGTGAAAAGTTAAAATTTTTATTTCCGATATTATTTCACTAATGCGGGAAAAAAATATTAAGGCCAAATCGGGAATCTTAATAGATGATTTTAAACCTTTTCCCGATTTTTAAAGCCTTTTCCTGGATTAGTAATTAGTAAAATTGGACCCTGTGACGGTTGCGCAAGTTAAACATAGGCGTTGTTATAGAACCAAAACCGGCTATGTCCATTGATGATTCCTCTTAATTAAGAAAAATTACCTGATAATCTTGATGGCTGTCAACAAGTAATAGCAACATCTGCACTTAATGATTTGCGGATTAAGATAATACAATCTTCCTCCAAGGCGAAAAACCAACGACAAACCAGTTAAGGTATTTGGGTTGAATATACACAGCTCTATTATAAGTCATAATGAAACAACAGTCCAAGCAGAGTATTGAACGGAAACAAGCCTGCTGGTTTGCGTACAGCAGTAGTCGAGGGATGATTAACATCATAAACTCTGTTTTCCCGCTGTAACAGAAAAGAGAAAATATTAAAAACACCAGTACTAAACTTTCATAGAACGTTTTAAAATCCAGAACAAATGAAAATGTTAGTCAATTTTGAATTTTAATTCTCATTCCTATTTAATCATTTTGCCATCTAAAATGGCAAACCATTTTTTAGTTTACTTGAGCAGCTTTTCCCCTTAAACAATCATTACCATTTATTTCCTTTAGCTTATTACTAAAATATTGAAACCATTCAAATATTGTCATAAGTTCCTTAGCAACAATAAAAATTTTTTAATGTCTAACGGCTAATTTATCAAACCTTTCCATTACAAATACCAAGCCGGAAGACTTGGTCTGAAAATTATATAGTTAGAGACTACACTACTATACTACTCTACTTATAGTACTAGAAAAAAAAGAAAGTCAACCGCATCCCCGGCAACTCAAGCCGGAAGACTTGGTCTCAAAATTAAGCAGTTAGAGACAATACTATAAGAGACATAAATCACAGGAAGTGCTATTAAAAGTAATCCGGACATTCTAGCAGGTTGGACTGGTATGACTAAATGTACTTACATTTTTTTGTTGGAAATATTATGCTCTGATCATTTGTAGATCATCCCCCGTCCATGAATGACCCTCAAGGTTACGACTTCGGTATTTCGTCTCAAAAATGTCGAAGGTGTTCCCCGGATCCAAAATCTTAATGTTGAAAATAGGGGGGATGCCGAGCCCCCCTCCAAATTTCCAAAGTCCAATGCATTAAAAAAAAAAAAAAAAAAAAAAAATTAAAAGATGGGTATAAATGTTACAATCTATTACACTAATTAAATATATATGCTTCAGAGGTTATTTATCAGATTACTCAGGTCAGAGACTACTCTACCCTATACAACAACAAAAAAAAAAAAAAAAAAAAATAGACCGCATCCCCAGCAACTCAAGCCGGAAGACTTGGTCTCAAAATCAAGCAGTTAGAGACTATACTACGATACTAGCCTACCTATAATACTAAAAAAAAGAAAGTCAACCGCATCCCCGGCAGCTCAAGCCGGAGGACTTGGTCTCAAAATTATAAAGTTAGAGACTACACTACTATACTACTCTACCTATAGTACTAGAAAAAAAAGAAGTCAACCGCATCCCCGGCAACTCAAGCCGGAAGACTTGGTCTCAAAATCAAGCAGTTAGAGACTATACTACTATACTACTCTACCTATAGTACTAGAAAAAAAAAAGTCAACCGCATCCCCGGCAACTCAAGCCGGAAGACTTGGTCTCAAAATTATATAGTTAGAGACTATACTACTATACTACTCTACCTATAGTACTAGTAAAAAAAAAAGTCAACCGCATCCCCGGCAACTCAAGCCGGAAGACTTGGTCTCAAATTCAAGCAGTTAGAGACAATACTATAAGAGACATAAATCACAGGAAGTGCTATTAAAAGTAATCCGAACATTCTAGCAGGTTGGACTGGTATGACTAAATGTACTTACATTTTTTTGTTGGAAATATTATGCTCTGATCATTTGTCGATCATCCCCCGTCCATGATTGACCCTCAAGGTTACGACTTCAGTATTTCGTCTCAAAAATGTCGAAGGTGTTCCCAGGATCCAAAATCTTAATGTTGAAAATAGGGGGGATGCCGAGCCCCCCTCCAAATTTCCAAAGTCCAATGCATTAAAAAAAAAAAAAAAAAAAAAAAAAAAAAAAAAAAAAATTAAAAGATGGGTATAAATGTTACAATCTATTACACTAATTAAATATATATGCTTCAGAGGTTATTTATCAGATTACTCAGGTCAGAGACTACTCTACCCTATACAACAACAAAAAAAAAAAAAAAAAAATAGACCGCATCCCAGCAACTCAAGCCGAAGACTTGGTCTCAAAATCAAGCAGTTAGAGACTATACTACGATACTAGCCTACCTATAATACTAAAAAAAAGAAAGTCAACCGCATCCCCGGCAGCTCAAGCCGGAAGACTTGGTCTCAAAATTATATAGTTAGAGACTACACTACTATACTACTCTACCTATAGTACTAGAAAAAAAAGAAGTCAACCGCATCCCCGGAAACTCAAACCGGAAGACTTGGTCTCAAAATCAAGCAGTTAGAGACTATACTACGATACTAGCCTACCTATAATACTAAAAAAAAAGAAAGTCAACCGCATCCCCGGCAGCTCAAGCCGGAAGACTTGGTCTCAAAATTATATCGTTAGAGACTACACTACTATACTACTCTACCTATAGTACTAGAAGAAAAAGAAGTCAACCGCATCCCCGGCAACTCAAGCCGGAAGACTTGGTCTCAAAATCAAGCAGTTAGAGACTATATATACTATACTACTCTACTTAGTACTAGAAAAAAAGAAGTCAACCGCATCCCCGGCAACTCAAGCCGGAACATGGTCTCAAAATCAAGCAGTTAGAGACTATACTACGATACTAGCCTACCTAGAATACTAAAAAAAAGAAAGTCAACCGCATCCCCGGCAGCTCAAGCCGGAAGACTTGGTCTCAAAATTATATCGTTAGAGACTATACTACTATACTACTCTACCTATAGTACTAGAAAAAAAAGAAGTCAACCGCATCCCCGGCAACTCAAGCCGGAAGACTTGGTCTCAAAATCAAGCAGTTAGAAGATACTACGATACTAGCCTACCTATAATACTAAAAAAAAGAAAGTCAACCGCATCCCCGGCAGCTCAAGCCGGAAGACTTGGTCTCAAAATTATATAGTTAGAGACTACACTACTATACTACTCTACCTATAGTACTAGAAGAAAAAGAAGTCAACCGCATCCCCGGCAACTCAAGCCGGAAGACTTGGTCTCAAAATCAAGCAGTTAGAGGTTATACTACTATACTACTCTACCTATAGTACTAGAAAAAAAAAAGTCAACCGCATCCCCGGCAACTCAAGCCGGAAGACTTGGTCTCAAAATCAAGCAGTTAGAGACTATACTACTATACTACTCTACCTATAGTACTAGAAAAAAAAAAGTCAACCGCATCCCCAGCAACTCAAGCCGGAGGACTTGGTCTCAAAATCAAGCAGTTAGAGACTATACTACGATACTAGCCTACCTATAATACTAAAAAAAAGAAAGTCAACCGCATCCCCGGCAGCTCAAGCCGGAAGACTTGGTCTCAAAATTTTATAGTTAAAGACTACACTACTATACTACTCTACCTATAGTACTAGAAGAAAAAGAAGGCAACCGCATCCCCGGCAACTCAAGCCGGAAGACTTGGTCTCAAAATCAAGCAGTTCGAGACTATACTACTATACTACTCTACCTATAGTACTAGAAAAAAAAAAGTCAACCGCATCCCCGGCAACTCAAGCCGGAAGACTTGGTCTCAAATTCAAGCAGTTAGAGACTACATTACGATACTAGCCTACCTATAATACTAAAAAAATGAAAGTCAACAGCATCCCCGGCAACTCAAGCCGGAAGACTTGGTCTCAAATTCAAGCAGTTAGAGACAATACTATAAGAGACATAAACCACAGGAAGTGCTATTAAAAGTAATCCGAACATTCTAGCAGGTTGGACTGGTATGACTAAATGTACTTACATTTTTTTGTTGGAAATATTATGCTCTGATCATTTGTCGATCATCCCCCGTCCATGATTGACCCTCAAGGTTACGACTTCGGTATTTCGTCTCAAAAATGTGGAAGGTGTTCCCAGGATCCAAAATCTTAATGTTGAAAATAGGGGGGATGTCGAGCCCCCCTCCAAATTTCCAAAGTCCAATGCATTAAAAAAAAAAAAAAAAAAATTAAAAGATGGGTATAAATGTTACAATCTATTACACTAATTAAATATATATGCTTCAGAGGTTATTTATCAGATTACTCAGGTCAGAGACTACTCTACCCTTTACAACAACAACAAAAAAAAAAAAAAAAAAAATAGACCGCATCCCCAGCAACTCAAGCCGGAAGACTTGGTCTCAAATTCAAGCAGTTAGAGACTACATTCCGATACTAGCCTACCTATAATACTAAAAAAATGAAAGTCAACCGCATCCCCGGCAGCTCAAGCCGGAAGACTTGGTCTCAAAATTAAGTAGTTAGAGACAATACTATAAAAGACATAAATCACAGGAAGTGCTATTAAAAGTAATCCGAACATTCTAGCAGGTTGGACTGGTATGACTAAATGTACTTACATTTTTTTGTTGGAAATATTATGCTCTGATCATTTGTAGATCATCCCCCGTTCATGATTGACCCTCAAGTTACGACTTCGGCATTTCGAGGATTGGGGGGATGCCGAGCCCCCCCCCCCCCCCCCCCCCCCCCAATTTCCAAAGTCCAATGCATTAAAAAAAAAAAAAAAAATTAAAAGATGGGTATAAATGTTACAATCTACTACACTAATTAAATATATATGCTTCAGAGGTTATTTATCAGATTACTCAGGTCAGAGACTACTCTACCCTATACAACAACAAAAAAAAAAAAAAAAAAAAAAAAAAAAAAAAAAAATAGACCTCATCCCCAGCAACTCAAGCCGGAAGACTTGGTCTCAAAATCATATTGTTAGAGACTATACTACTATACTACTCTACCTATAGTACTAGAAAAAAAAGAAGTCAACCGCATCCCCGGCAACTCAAGCCGGAAGACTTGGTCTCAAAATTATATAGTTAGAGACTACACTACTATACTACTCTACCTATAGTACTAGAAAAAAAAGAAGTCAACCGCATCCCCGGCAACTCAAGCCGGAAGACTTGGTCTCAAATTCAAGCAGTTAGAGACTACATTACGATACTAGCCTACCTATAATACTAAAAAAATGAAAGTCAACAGCATCCCCGGCAACTCAAGCCGGAAGACTTGGTCTCAAATTCAAGCAGTTAGAGACAATACTATAAGAGACATAAATCACAGGAAGTGCTATTAAAAGTAATCCGAACATTCTAGCAGGTTGGACTGGTATGACTAAATGTACTTACATTTTTTTGTTGGAAATATTATGCTCTGATCATTTGTCGATCATCCCCCGTCCATGATTGACCCTCAAGGTTACGACTTCGGTATTTCGTCACAAAAATGTCGAAGGTGTTCCCCGGATCCAAAATCTTAATGTTGAAAATAGGGGGGATGCCGAGCCCCCCTCCAAATTTCCAAAGTCCAATGCATTAAAAAAAAAAAAAAAATTAAAAGATGGGTATAAATGTTACAATCTATTACACTAATTAAATATATATGCTTCAGAGGTTATTTATCAGATTACTCAGGTCAGAGACTACTCTACCCTATACAACAACAAAAAAAAAAAAAAAAAAAAATAGACCGCATCCCCAGCAACTCAAGCCGGAAGACTTGGTCTCAAAATCAAGCAGTTAGAGACTATACTACGATACTAGCCTACCTATAATACTAAAAAAAAGAAAGTCAACCGCATCCCCGGCAGCTCAAGCCGGAAGACTTGGTCTCAAAATTATATAGTTAGAGACTACACTACTATACTACTCTACCTATAGTACTAGAAAAAAAAGAAGTCAACCGCATCCCCGGCAACTCAAGCCGGAAGACTTGGTCTCAAAATCCAGCAGTTAGAGACTATACTACGTTACTAGCCTACCTATAAAACTAAAAAAAAGAAAGTCAACCGCATCCCCGGCAGCTCAAGCCGGAAGACTTGGTCTCAAAATTATATCGTTAGAGACTACACTACTATACTACTCTACCTATAGTACTAGAAGAAAAAGAAGTCAACCGCATCCCCGGCAACTCAAGCCGGAAGACTTGGTCTCAAAATCAAGCAGTTAGAGACTATACTACTATACTACTCTACCTATAGTACTAGAAAAAAAAAAAGTCAACCGCATCCCCGGCAACTCAAGCCGGAAGACTTGGTCTCAAAATCAAGCAGTTAGAGACTATACTACTATACTACTCTACCTATAGTACTAGAAAAAAAAAAAGTCAACCGCATCCCCGGCAACTCAAGCCGGAAGACTTGGTCTCAAATTCAAGCAGTTAGAGACTACATCACGATACTAGCCTACCTATAATACTAAAAAAATGAAAGTCAACCGCATCCCCGGCAGCTCAAGCCGGAAGACTTGGTCTCAAAATTAAGTAGTTAGAGACAATAGGGGTCATGTACATATTACGTAAGCATTTTTTTTGCCATTTTCAACCCCCTCCCCCCCCGTTGTAAGCATGAGTAAGATTTGGCATCCCCCCCCCTCTATATTACGTAAGCTTTTTTTTTTTTTTTTTTTTTTTTTTTTAATGGAACCAACGACACTGACTTCGGTAATTTTCTCCATAATTCATGGAATGAAATAAACAATAAACACCTATATTGAGAAAAATTAAAGAGAAGGTTACCTTTATTTAGACGGTAAGAAATAATGTAATATTAGCTCGCCGCAACATTTACAATATTTTAAAAAAACATGAAATTAATTATTAATTATTTATTTTAATTTCAAAAATTTCTGGTCAGAGTAGAAAAAAGCTTGCGTAAGAACGTGTGAGACCCCCCCTCCCCGTAGTAAGTGTCGTAAGCATTTACGAGACCCCCTCCCCCCTTAACATGCTTACGTAATATGTACATGACCCCATACTATAAGAGACATAAATCACAGGAAGTGCTATTAAAAGTAATCCGAACATTCTAGCAGGTTGGACTGGTATGACTAAATGTACTTACATTTTTTTGTTGGAAATATTATGCTCTGATCATTTGTAGATCATCCCCCGTTCATGATTGACCCTCAAGTTACGACTTCGGCATTTCGAGGATTGGGGGGATGCCAAGCTCCCCCCCCCCCCCCCAAATTTCCAAAGTCCAATGCATTAAAAAAAAAAAAAAAAAAAAAAAAATTAAAAGATGGGTATAAATGTTACAATCTATTACACTAATTAAATATATATGCTTCAGAGGTTATTTATCAGATTACTCAGGTCAGAGACTACTCTACCCTATAAAAACAACAAAAAAAAAAAAAAAAAAAAATAGACCGCATCCCCAGCAACTCAAGCCGGAAGACTTGGTCTCAAAATCATATTGTTAGAGACTATACTACTATACTACTCTACCTATAGAACTAGAAAAAAAAGAAGTCAACCGCATCCCCGGCAACTCAAGCCGGAAGACTTGGTCTCAAAATCAAGCAGTTAGAGACTATACTACGATACTAGCCTACCTATAATACTAAAAAAAAGAAAGTCAACCGCATCCCCGGCAGCTCAAGCCGGAAGATTGGTCTCAAAATTATATAGTTAGAGACTACACTACTATACTACTCTACCTATAGTACTAGAAAAAAAGAAAGTCAACCGCATCCCCGGCAACTCAAGCCGGAAGATGATTCTCAAAATTATATAGTTAGAGAGTACACTACTATACTACTCTACCTATAGTACTGGAAAAAAAAAAGAAGTCAACCGCATCCCCGGCTATAGTTTAACAGGAGTACCGGTATACTGTGGGAAGTGCTATTAAAAGTAATCCGAACATTCTAGCAGGTTGGACTGGTATGACTAAATGTACTTACATTTTTTTGTTGGAAATATTATGCTCTGATCATTGTAGATCATCCCCCGTTCATGATTGACCCTCAAGTTACGACTTCGGCATTTCGAGGATTGGGGGGATGCCAAGCTCCCCCCCCCCCCCCAAATTTCCAAAGTCCAATGCATTAAAAAAAAAAAAAAAAAAAAAAAAAATTAAAAGATGGGTATAAATGTTACAATCTATTACACTAATTAAATATATATGCTTCAGAGGTTATTTATCAGATTACTCAGGTCAGAGACTACTCTACCCTATAAAAACAACAAAAAAAAAAAAAAAAAAAAATAGACCGCATCCCCAGCAACTCAAGCCGGAAGACTTGGTCTCAAAATCATATTGTTAGAGACTATACTACTATACTACTCTACCTATAGAACTAGAAAAAAAAGAAGTCAACCGCATCCCCGGCAACTCAAGCCGGAAGACTTGGTCTCAAAATCAAGCAGTTAGAGACTATACTACGATACTAGCCTACCTATAATACTAAAAAAAAGAAAGTCAACCGCATCCCCGGCAGCTCAAGCCGGAAGACTTGGTCTCAAAATTATATAGTTAGAGACTACACTACTATACTACTCTACCTATAGTACTAGAAAAAAAAGAAAGTCAACCGCATCCCCGGCAACTCAAGCCGGAAGACTGATTCTCAAAATTATATAGTTAGAGAGTACACTACTATACTACTCTACCTATAGTACTGGAAAAAAAAAAGAAGTCAACCGCATCCCCGGCTATAGTTTAACAGGAGTACCGGTATACTGTGGGAAGTGCTATTAAAGTTATCCGAACCTTTTAGCTCGTTGAACTGCATGACTAAAAGTTCTAAACTTTTTTTGTTCGAAATTTTAAGCGCTGATTACGAATAGATCAACGCTCATCCGATGCTGCGGAGTTTTGATGATTGTATGAGAAGTGAGTATAAGGTGTTGGTTATGGTTGTTATCCTTAACTTATAAGTTGTTCTCCTACAGTGAGAATGGTTAAATGTTATATCTATATGTTTTGAAAAATTATGCTCTAATTTTGATAGTTTGGTACTATTTTTTACTATTTTGTACGATTAATGTTCTTGGTTTTTTTATTATCTATACACATACACATATTATATATGTATTTTTTTTTTCTTTTTTTTTTTTTTGAACATCAAAATTTAAATTTGAGTTACTATTTTCTATCTTTTTGTCTATTTATATTATTATCAATATGGTAATAAGTTAATTTGTAACTATTGAAATTATTTTCACGATTTATTTATTTATTTACACAATTATTTACACGATTGTCCTAGTTTTCAAAACCAATTATTTTCATTCTTTTTGAACCTTTCTTGTGTAGGACATTTAGAATTGTTTAGTTACTTTTTATTGTTAACAATAAAAAAGTTAAAAACCAATTAACATTAGTTTGCGAAATCCTGTTTTGGGAATGATTTTCAAAAAGAAAATAATCTTGTAACCATTTTGTACACTTATAATTTTTATTGTTCAATATTCCTTGTTTGGAATAACTGCAGCCAAAATTATGTAAAAAAATAAATTAATTTTGAATTGGGTGAAAAATAATTCAATTCGATGACTTTAATGAAACTTTTTTAAAAATCTAAGTTGGTGAAACATGCTTTTTGTGTTAAATGCACTCATTTTCTTTAACTAAAAAAACTGTTAGAAAAAAGAAAAAAAAATATTCAAAGTTTTAAAACAACTCCTAAAGCTTTAACAATTTCAAAATTTTAGAACCAACCCTTGCTTGTCTTGTCTTTAAATTGCCTACATATAAATATAGTTATCTTACCTTCAAATATCCTGACATCCTACATCCATCTTTGAAGGCCTTCTTCTCCAGCTCTGCAAATAAAAAACATGTTCTGAAAATAAATTATTGTCTTCAAACTTCGTTTATCAAAGTTTGCAAATTCCTAAAATTGAATTTGGTATGAATTTTTAAAGTTTAAGCCTTGCTCATAATTCCTTAATGTTTTCTTATTGGTAACTATAAATATTACCTAAATGCTTAAAAGCTGTAAGAATAAATGAACATCAGTAAAAAAACAGACATTGATGTGCCCATTTAAAATCTCAACATCAGCATGTAAAAATGATTAATTCCTCTAAAACCTTTCAAGGCTTTCTTTTCAACTACTGCAAGTACAAAAGAAAAAGTTTATTTTGCAACTAGCTTTTTCCTCATAAAAACTTGAAACTTAAATAAAGGAATAAGGCAGCCACATTTTAAACAAATCAAGAGCAGTAGAGGTCCGTGGTGTATTTCTAGAAATGAAACAAATTAACTTTTGCTATAAAGCAACACCACCTAAATCTAACTCACAGTTACATTTTTCAAATGACTGTTGTCTATACTTTCTAACGTCCAGAGGCATGAGATTGCTGAAAAACCGTGCTTTTGCATACGATACTGGACATTAGTCATTTTGAAGAAAGATCTCAACAAAATTTTACCTTTATTTTCGTATAATGCATTTAACAATTCACAAAAGGAACTCGACCGTAATGGCGGAAATAGCTACTCACTTTAGTAAATGATATCACGGGCTCGAGTCACGGTTTTATTCAACATGTGCTCAATAATTTGAATCCCGCCCTTATTTTATACCGAATATTTTTCAAAACGTTATTTTTTAGAATGTATTCGAAAAACAAAAACGCAGAGAAATAAACGGTATAGTAAAACGTACTGAAGCTTACCATGACGCTTCCATTCAGGAACATAGAGTAACAAAAGACGACTACGTACGGGAAACTCAGAGAACTATTGTAATTTAAATTGTCCACTTGGAGCGCTAGTAGTATTGTCACGTGTCACTCCACTACTTGCTGCAGACAGCAGATTTCCTAGGTTAGGATTTTGATTTTCAATTTCAAGTCGTATTTAAGGAGGTAATATCACTTTCGTTGCATTGTTTTCTTAATTAAAATATAACAACATATAGACAAAATATTGAAAATATCTCTTTTAGTTTATACTGCAGAAAATCAGTAAGTATGTTGCAGTCAAAGTTGCAGCCTTCATCTTTGCATTTTGCTATTGCATCGCCAAATAAAGAAAGCATGCTCGGAAGCTCCTTTGAAAACTTAAACGTCGAGTCTTTTCCTGTTGAATCAATTAGAAAGGCAACTTGCGATGCAAATGAAGTTGTTAACAGCTTACTGGTTATATCTAAAAATGTAAGATGCCTGGAAACAGTGGAAGAGACTGTGAAAACTTTAAAAAGAAAATTTGAGGAATTAGAGCAAAACATGGAGAAAATAAGAATGAAATTTAGGAAGCTTGAAGAAATAAGATTAGAAGTTCAAAGCAGTGATACTGGGATTAACCTCAGTACGAAAGAAATGATTCCTTTTGTCAAGTTAGAAGTTGTCGATTTAGAGGAGGAAGAGAAGGTGTTTGAGATTAAAAGAGATCACTCTGTTGTCATGGATTTGCGTTCTTTGAGAGGCTCCATGTTAATTAACACTGAGCAGTTTTTAATATTTGTCAAACAAGAAAAATGGATGTTTGAGGTTTTATGTAAATTCTGCAACCTTTTAAATACCAGAATCATTATATTTTGTAGAGCTAAACTAGGAGCTATGCATTTAGCTTTGAATATGGGTGAAAAGGGCTATCCTGTTAAAGCTTTGGTAAGTTTTTTCATAAAATACAAATTTTTCAGTATACTTAAATATAATTTTATTATTTTCAGTGTGGTGATTTAAGTAAAAAAAAACGGATCAAAATTGTAAATGATGCTTTAAAAGGGACAGTGAAAATAATTACTTTAACTGGAAGCCTTGATGTGGAGGGATTACAAGAGCTTGTGCAAAACTCTGTGGTCATAATTTATAACATGCCTCAAACCTGGGAATCAATATCAAAACTGTAATTATCATACTTTTTACATTTAAAATTATTTTGATGGGAAATGAATTAATTTTGAATTTTTTTACAGATTTGGTATTGAAGTTTCAAAATGGAGAGGATTGGCCATTTATAGTTGCTTAGAAAAAAATGCACACTACTTTAATCGCTTTAAGCATTTAAGTGAAGAAGAAGTATGTAGAATGATTCAAAATATTCACTGCTCTGAAGATAAATATTGTTTGTTTCATGTATAAAATTATTTACCGATTTGTTGGAAAGAAATCTAAATGATATTTTGTAGATTTTTTATTTGGAATATTATTATTTTATGAAAAAATTTATATCGTGGTGAATCTGATCTGGTTAATTTATTGTTTTTGTTATTTGTGTTGTCATTTAATGGGTGCTGTCTTATATTTATGTAAAAAATTTTTAATGTATGTAAAAAATGATTGAAGCTGATGAAAATGAAAATGATTGCAAACAATATTAGTTTTACACAACAGTATACGAAATAAGGCTGTTATTGTTTAAATTGTGCTTTGTTACAAATTACGATATTAATTAAAAATTTATATTATTATTTTTTTGAATAATTGAAATTGTAATTAATCATAATAAAAAATATTATTTAATTTATTATCTCTCATTTATTTTCAAATGGTGGATTTGACCCAAGCCTGACATTGCTTGTTTTACGAAAAGAAAAAGATTTTATATACTTACCTTATGAGCGATTGTAAGCAGTAAAAGCAAGTAATTTCAAGTCACTGCATGAAGATTAACAGTTATAAAAAGTTTGTCATCCAGTTTCAGTTCCAGTTTGTCATACATCCATGTCTTCTTACGATACCGGACGTTCGCCATTTTGAAAAAAATGATCCTAAAATGTTAAAATTGGAGAGCCACTGCATACAGATCATTGAAAGAAAAAAGCAATAAAAAATTTAGGAAACTGCACAAAATTAAACTTTATTCAGCTGCTCACAAAACAAAGTTTACTCTAAACAGCAGACACGAAATATAATTTAATAACTGAATATGTAACCGTAAAAAATTAAAACTGACAGAAAAATAATTAAACATAAAGAAGTTTATTTCTTTCAAATATTGACGACGCGTTGAAATAATTAAATACAATTAAACATAAAATTAAAGAGACGGAATGTGTGCAAATATATTTTAAAGAAAAAAATGAGTTATTTAACTGTTTCAAACTATCAAAGCCCTGATTAACTTAAAGCACCTCCAATCCGGAGCTTTCTTATTTCCTAAAATAAAAAGTATATTATAAAAATTAATTAACGATTATAATAATTATGATTTGTTGGGGGAGAACAAAAAGTTTACCTTTTCTTAGAGTCCCTATGACGATCGCGACTGCCATCAGAGTCCCTAGATCTCTTCTTATCCTTGCTAGGAGATTTATGATGTGAACTGCTAGATGATTTATGTCTGTCATTGTGAGATGATTTGTGCCTGTCGTTGTGGGACGATTTGTTATGATGAGAAGATGAAGATGAAGATTTGTGTTTCGAAGGGCTTTTTGACGGACTAAAAAAAAAAAAAAAAAAAAAAATGATATGAAAATAATTTTAAAAAAAATGATGAAAATTTAATTTAAAAAAAAAAAAAAAATTACCGGTATGAAAATTTAATTAAAAAAAAAGAAGAAAAAAAAATTACCGGTATGAAAATTTAATTAAAAAAAAAAAAAAAAAAATTACCGGTATGAAAATTTAATTTTAAAAAAAAATTGAAAATGCAAGTTTTACCTGTGATTCTTGTCCGATCTGCTGTTAGAAGAATTAGATTTATGTCTCGAAGATGAATATTTATCTTTGCTTGGCGACGACTTATGGCGTTTGCTGCTATCTCCACCTCTATCCCTGTTTTTAAAAAAAATTAAAAACGTCAGAAATTTTCAATCTTTTTTTTCCTCCGAAATTTAAAAAAAATTAAGAATTAAATAATTACTTGAATGAGTCGGGTCTTCGCTTTTTCCCCTTTGAATATTCGTCCTCGAACTCATTATTTTCCCTATCAGCTTCGGCTGCTTCCCTCTCCAGATCCGACCAGTCCTTTCCGGATTCTTCGCTGCTTCCTAATTCCTCGCTGACGCTGTCATCTTCGCTGGCTTCAGACAGCTCGGAATATTCGGAATCTTCTTCGCTCTCGGCTTCACTTGCTAAATCACTCGGCTGAAAAATATATCGACATTAATATAAATTATCAGGCAAAGCTGAAAATTAATACAAACTGCGAGCGTACCTGATAATCTTCCTCCTCCTCTTCTTCGTCTTCCACGGCATCCTCCGGATCGGAATCAGCATCGAGGAACGTCCAACCGCCGTTTTCAAAAAATCCGTCAGGGTCGTCCGTGATGGTTTTCATAATTTTGACCCAGTTAAGAGATTGGATACCTTCTGTGTATCTGATATCGCAGGAGCTAGACAAAGAGTAAAAAAAAAATCATGAATTGTAAGAAAAATTTATGCAAAATTAAAAAAAAAAAAAATAAAAGAATCATACTTTAGCCATTCTTTTACGTGATCCAACATGTTCATAGGAATAGCGTTTATCATTGCGGTTTTCTTGTGATAATCTTTAAAGACGAATATCATATCGAAATTTTTGAGATGAAACTGAACCCTTTCGAAGTGGACCAATTCTACATCTTCCAAAGTGATGACGAATGGAGGCTAAAAATGAGACATAAGAAAAATATTAGCAAAACACACAAAAAATATTTAACAATTTCATTTCAACACTCACCCACTCCGTCAAAGACACCAAACAACCACTAGTTGGTTGCAACAAAACGGTGCTTCTGTACGGCACACCAGGAAATCCCAAATCTCTGAAAGGAGTATCAAATTCTATATCCGTTTTCATGTTTTCCACCTGAAACAGCAAAAAAAAGTTTTAGTAAAAAACGAAAACTCGTAAAATTTTTTCAATTGACATTAAAAAAAAAAAAAAAAATTCAGAATACTGACTTTTTCGCAAAAGCTTTTAAACGCAGTCTTTAATTTATGTCTAAGCTCCCTTTCGGCTTGTTCGGCGGCCAAATCATCCCTGTCGTGCATGTGCTGATGCTTGCCTAAATCTGTCGTGATTTCACCGACTTCGGTGTAAAATTGCACGTCGACGTGCTTCTTTTTACCGAACATGATAGCGTGCTTCAAGTGGAAGTGCAACAAAATGATCATTTCCCCGTCGCAAGGTTGGAAAAACGCGTTCTTAATGTTGTTGTAAAGGATGTCCACTTTATCGCCCCTGACGCTTGTGTATCTGAAACCGTTTGTATGAGCTTCCAAAACACCTAAAAAAATAAAAATAAAAAACAAATTAATGCTAATTTTTAAAAGAAATATTGTGATAATTTTTTTTCAAATTTTCGGCCTATTTTTGGAGTTAAAATCAAACTTTTGAATGAGCTTAAAGTGTTAATTTATTAACGAAAACGTAATTAATAACTTAATAATAAATTAATGTTGACATAGGACTACGTCTTGGGGTTCTGTCCAGGATCTGTCCGGGTGCACACTGTCCGCACCAAAAATGAATATTTAATCATTTAAATATTAAAATTTGAACTTCGAAAATTTCAAATAATATTTTGACTATTTTTTTTTTTAACTTTTGGCCTGTTTTAATAATAAAATTAGACGACATGAACCAAAGCAAGGACTTCAAAAATTTCTTGCTAATTTTATTTAATTTTTTTTTTTAATTTTCGCCGTTTTTTGAGGGGACTTGGCAAAACCCTGACGTTTCAAAACCCCGATCGGGGTTTTGGAACGTCAGGGTTATGATTCCGGGGTATTTTTTTTTTAATTAAATAATTTTAAATTAATTTAAATGTCGTGGTTTTGAAAATGAAGCAAAATTATAAATTATTGTAATGTTCAAAACCTCGACAAAATCGGGGATTTGCAAATTTTAATTAATTTTTTTTTAAATTATTAAAAAAATAATTTTAATCTTGAAAATCCACGAAAAGTTCCTAATCCGGAAAAGTACGAGAAACCAGAGTAAAAATGCCGGGGAAAAGTAGTGGAAAAAAGTTGAAATCTAAACTTTATAAATATGCTGTGTGTAGATTATTTGAAATGGTCATAAGTTAGCCGTTTACAAATGATGAAGATAGGTTATTTTTGCATTGATTTCTGTCCATCAGTATTGCGTCAAAGTAGTACCTGTATCATATAGATGTTATGCAGTGGCCTAAAACGACCTGACGTCAGACGTCACTAAACACGTAAGCCCTATGTATAGCAGACATCTTTCCTACCACCTGGTAGGAAAGATGTCTGGCTACTTAGCTTACGGGACCTTCCCCTACCCCCTTATCCCCTCTGCAAGGTGGGTAAGGTCTATATTTACTTGAAGTCTGCTATTGATTATTTATGTCGTTATTTCCTGGGTTCCCGAACTTTTCGTGGATTTTCAAGATTAAAATTATTTATTTAATAATTTTTTTTAAAAATTAATTAAAATTTGCAAATCCCCGATTTCGTCGAGGTTTTGAACATCACAATAATTTATAATTTTGCTTCATTTTCAGAACCACGACATTTAAGTTAATTTAAAATTATTTAATTAAAAAAAAAAAATACCCCGGAATCATAACCCTGACGTTCCAAAACCCCGATCGGGGTTTTGAAACGTCAGGGTTTTGATATAGAGCCTTTTTTGAAAGTAAATTTTACAAGAAATTTAAAGTTAAAATTTTATTTTAAAATTAGACGACATGAACGAAACCATGGACTTAAAAAATTTCTTGTAAATTTTACTTTTAAAAAAGTTAAATTTTAAATAATATTTTGTCTATTTTTTTTCAGCTTTTGGCCTTTTTATCAAAAAATTCAATTTTTTTGATCGAAAACGAGCAAAAAAATAAAAAATGCTTTAATAAAAGTTGAAAAAAATTAGTTAAAATTAAAATTTTTTAATATTAAAATATTGCTTTAGCTTTACCAAAAAATATGCTTCATTTAAAATTTTAAATAAAGTGTGCCATGTGAAATGAGCTTAAATATTTTGACGAATTTTTCTTCAACTTTTGACCTTTTTTATCAAAAATTTTAAATTTTTAAACTAAAGTTGCTTGGCAACTATATGTATATACATTTTTTCGTATTTCAATATGAAAAAAACTTGAAATTTTTGATAAAAAAAGTCAAATGTTAAAAAAAAATTAGTCAAAATTTTAGTCTTCAAAGTTAAAAGTTAAAATTTAATATTAAAATTTGGATTTTTAAATCTGGCATTTTAAATATTAATTAAATTTATTTTAATATTAAAATTTTTCATTCCTTGGACTGAAAAGTAGATTATAAAATGTGTTTTCCTCGGAATAAAAAATATTTTTCTTTGCAGGTATCGAAGGTAAATTTCAAGACTCGACCAATTACGGCCCTCGGCTTCGCCTCGAGCCGTAAACTTGGTCTCGTACTTAAAATATTTACCTTCGACAACTGTAAAGAAAAATACTATTAACTTTGTGAAGACTTTAATTAAAATTTCGACTAATTTTCTTGAACTTTTGAGCTTTTTTATCAAAAATTTTAAAATTGATACTTTCATCAAAAAAACTCGAATTTTTTTTATCAAAAACGAGCAAAAAAAAAAAAAAAAAAAAAAAAAAAACTGCCTTAAAATTTTTAAATAGTTTCACTGTTTAAATTTAGCAATGTTAGGACAGTACCCCAAAGACGTAGTCCTACGTAGGGATATGCCCTCATATCCCCGTCTAATTTTTTTAAAGTAAAATTTACAAGTAAATTTTCCAAAAAATTAAAAAAGGCCAAAAGCAAAAAAAAAAAAAAAAAAAAATAATCAAAATATTATTTAAAATTTGACGACATGAACGAAAGCAAGGACTTAAAAAATTTGTTGTAAATTTTCAAGTAACTTAACTTTTACAAGAAAATTAAAGTTGTTAATTCAAGGACTTGAAAATTTCTTGAAATTTTATTTAACTTTTTTTTTTAAATATTAAAATTAGACTACATGAACAAAAACAAAAACTTAGAAATTTTAAATAAAATGTTCACTACATTTCTTAATTTTGTTCTTTTTCCTTTAGCCAAGAATATGAGCTAACGCAATGTTTTAATATTAAAATTTTAACTTTGAAGACTTTGATTAAAATTTTGATTAAATTTTTTTAAGTTTTGACTTTTTTTTATCAAAAATTTTTTTAAGTTTTTTTCGTGCCAGGAAAAAAAATTATATTTGTTTTTATCAAAAAATTCAAATTTTTGATTTAAAACAAAATGCCTTAAAAATTTTAAATCGTTTCATTGTTTACATTTAGTAATATTAGGACAGTACCCCACAGACGTAGTGCTACGTATGCATATGCCCCCATATCCCAGTACGTTCCCGTTTTTTCTTTCAAATTTTTTTAGTTACTTATTTAAAAAATTCTCCAATTTTATCATAAAAATGAAATGGCACAACAGAACCTAAAAATATTTTCTTTTAGTTTCCTATAAAAAAATTTAAATGATTTGACCTCTCAAAATTTTTACTTTTCGCCCCTTAACAAGCCCATTACACACCTGTCATTCTCTTTGATACAATATTCGGTCTGATATACAAATCCTTAAGTTTCGGATTTCCTTTATTTTGGGATAGGACCAGCGTATCCTGTTTCACCAAATCTTCTTTTTCCCTTTCTTCTGCCTCCCTGCTTTTAAACTTTTTCTGAACTTCTTTGATCAAACGGAAAGCTGTATTCAAATTCGAAGAAGGGGCCGAAATTTCACCAGGTTCCTTAGTATTCGAGCTTCGGTAAGTCCTAAAAAAAAAAAAAAATCATAAATCATCATCATCAACCAAAATCAAAAATCGAACCAACAAGACTTACACTTCTTTAACGAAAGTAGCATCAGGCTGCTGATACGCTCCGCCTTCCTTCCCCATCGTAGCACCAGGATGGAAAAAATTAATACGCAAGTACGTGTAATCCCCTTCCACGCTTTGTGAAATATTTTTAATCGTGGAAATATGAAAAGGTACCGGGACCCCGAAGCAAGGTAAGATGACAGTTTCGTACTTTCTGTCCACGTAAATTTTCAATTCCTTCACTTCGGATTCGTTCGGCATTTGGCTCCTGCTTTTGTACGACACGGTGCTTTTCCTCGTCTTTTGAGATTGCTGCCCGCCGGATTGTTGGGCCAAACGTTGCTTCGCATTCTCGTTCAACTGTTGAGCCAACTCTTTCTGATGTTGCTTTCTTTTTTCTTCCGCGGACGAGTCCTGCCTTAATTTCGAATCTAAAACAGCGGTCCTTCTCCCTCGTCTCGATAAATTTTCCGTGATCGGCTCGTTTTCCTTCTCTTCTTCCTCTTCCTCCTCGTTTTCGTCTTTCAAAAATATACCGATATTTTTAATTCTTTTTTTGGAGCTCGTGAAAACAGTAGCAGGGCCGTCCTCGTTAACCATAACGGTATCTCCAATGAACAAAGCGTAGACTTTGCTTTCTTTATCCGTTCCGTCCTTATTGCTCAAATTCGAGAATCCCACGTTTAAATTAAATACCATGTTCTTCTTCAGCGTGACCGCGGTTTTCGGTGCGATTACCATAGACCGTTCTCTAAATTCGATTCCCATGGCGAATCCGAAATTTTTGGTCATCTTATCAAGCAAATGAGGTTTTTTGTTTTTCACATATTCAACCCCAGCCTCGTAAACTTGACAAATTTTGGCTCCAGCTTTTAAATGTTTTAATAATTCTTCTTCGACCTCAAGCAAAAACTCATAATTTTCTTTTATGGTATCTGTTGGATTCACAAGTAAAGTACGGACTATGTTGGAGCAATAAGATTTATACCTGGCTCCCAACGAACATAAGATTACACCAAAATGCAGAATATTTTTATCGCTGAAATTTAAAAGAAAAAAAATTTGTATGAACAGCAGGATTTACGTTTTAAATAGGACTTTGACTGAACTACGGCCTGAATGTGAGGCTGCAAATTGCACAATATAATGAAAAAAATTTATATTTTACCTCATCACACTAAATTTTAAGCTGTAATTCCCTCCACTTTGAATAATAGCAGGGTAGCAAGTTTCAACTTGTGACGTATCTACTCCACTCACATATTTCTTGTCAGTGACTGCAGTTTCTACACCTTCAGCCAACGCTCTATGCTTTACTTTCTATTTAAAAAAAAAAAAAAAAAATTATTAAAAAAAATAAATATAAACTCACATCCTTCAAATAATAATTAATTTTACCTTCTCTGAATCAATAATTTCCATAATTTGATCTTTCAAGTATTTATCAAATACATCAACAGATATTCTGCTTGATTTTTTAATTGTAGCAATTTCGGTTTCTTCCTTCGGAGCTGTTAAATATGCAAATGCGGCACTAGTATCAACCTAAAATAAACCATAATCATTTTTAAAAACTTCCACATTTTTTTTTTATTAAAATTACTTACTGTTTTAAATTCTTCCTTATTCAAAGCATTGGTCCAACCTTCCATGAAAGGACCATGAAATTTATCATCAGAAAAAACACCTAATGTTTTCCCCTCACCGCTATTTTTAATTTCCTCAATTAACTTTTGAAAGTTTGCTTTGTCTTCATCACCCTAAAATTAAGAGACATATGATGTTTAAGCAAGAAATTATTTTATGTCCAACAAACAGAAAATCCTACCTTTTCCCTGACAAGCAGTTTAACAATCGGTGCATCTTCTTCCGCTTTTGTACCTTCAAGCTGCTTCAAAAAATCAATTTTCTTCTTGCTTGCCAGAAAGCATATTGCCTCCTTTGTAATGACAACTATTGTATCTGTCAATTCATAACCCAAAAGCCATGTTTGTAGTGTTGAAGATTTACTGTAAACTGTGTCATCGTTGTTCCCCACAGCAGACACATGAGCATCCATACTGGGAAACCTGACTTCGCCATCCTCGCTCTCTCCTCCATCATCCTAAACATAATGAACGGTATTCATGTTATTAAAACAGCGGGAAATAACAAACAAGGGAAAAAAAATGCCGCCATTTTTCTGGTTTATAAAATGCCTCCAATTATCTAAAATCGGGCATGAATAATTATTGCAACACATTACTTATGCTTTTATTTATTGAAAACAAGTAATAACACAGAAAATTATACAGGAAAAAAAGATTGTATATGAATGCTTTTGTAAACCTCGTGCAGTGTCAAAAATGGGAACGAGAGGCATTGATTTACTAACCTTCCAGGAAGAGTAAAATCGTTTGATTCTACTAAAGAAAATCGCCTTATCCAACTTTAGCTGAGACATTTTGGATGTCTAATCCGTACTGTACATCAACAGCTCATCTAGAACGCTTAAAAACTTTTAATAATATATTGCAACTCAATTCTATCAACAGAGCAAAAGCGTCGTAAATGAAGCAACAAGTCGAATTTCTAACGCGGTATATATATAAACTATAATGGTTTCCGAATTATATATTTACATATATATATACCAGTTAAGTAAATACCAAAAGTATCCATTCGGGAATTTTGGGGAATTTTCGATAAAGAATGGGCCTTTTTTGTTTTTATTTGCAAAGGTTTTATTTGAAGCGTTACTTTTGCCTCAGTTTTTACATCGTTTGTTGTTCTTGTTCATGAGTACAATACTTTTTTTCAATAATGAGAAAAAGAAAGACCGGTCCTAAAACTGCAATTCCACTTTGCAAAAGCAGAAATGAATTCTTCTAGAGTTGCAGGGATACTTGAGCAAAAAATTCAAACTGATATTTTAGCTAATAAAGCATTACGATTGGAAGATGGGGAAGATGTAACTAAATTTGAAACAATTAAAAGCATTTACTGCCAAGATGAGTTTGTTGGATTTTATTCAAATGGGAGTATTCCAGAAGAAGAAGATATCAACATTCTTCATGCAGTTTTGCAGCACTTGAAATCAACCATTTTCTTGATAAAATTTAATTGGCTTCCAGAATTAAATTATGTTTCTGTAGCTGCTTATGAATGCCTGCTTCAATATAAACCCAGAGGAGAAAATTTGTATGTTTTTCAAACACATTCTTATCCTCAGTGTCATGGTGTAATCAAAGAATTTAATGATCAAAGTATTAAAGATTCTAAAGTTTTTCACATTGAATTTCAAAATACTTGAAATCTGTCCTTACCTGTCCATATCCAAAAAGAGATCAGCCATTTCCCGTTTTTCGATAAACCATGGCAACTGGAAACGAATGACGCGAACTCTAGGCGGATTTTTTTTTTTAAATTTTACTTATAGCTTCTTATCGTAGGTCCTTTGTCTATTCTTCAATTAACTGCATAATGCAGGTCTGTTTTTCTGTTTTTTCTTCTTTTCTGGCATGCGACAACCAACTCGTACAGTGAGGTTAAGATGACTGCATTTGTAAGTTCCCGCCATCCCCGCCAGAGGGGAAGAGTGTCGGTGCGGTCACCCGTCCAGAAGCTGTCCCGCATCAATGCTGCTTAACTTCATTGATAGCCAAACCACTACATGGACAAGTCACCACTCCGACCCCCCTTGCCCTCGTGTATTATTGAAGGAAATTGGTTTATTTCACTTATAAAGTAGGAAATGCGGCTACTTTACTGTTGTGAGAAAAAAAACGAGGGTTTTCATCACTCAGGAGCTGAAGTAGTATATTACCTCTCTCATAGATCATGAAAAAGAGTATTTTATGCCACTAGCTCATTTAATTTTTTCGTTATTAAAAATTAGTGTAAGATGTTTTTTGTCCTTTAGCTAACAAGGAACGTTCATGTCTCTTTTAAATTTAACTTTTTAAATAGTTTTTTGTCCAAACAGTCGAAAAAGCATCACCGCAGAATGAACGTACAACCAAGTTGTATTACTTCGAACAAGCAAGCAAATGCACCAAATTTTATTACTAGTCAAACAAAACAAAAAAATGAATTTAAGGGTGGCGCATTTTTACAGAGTATTCTACTCATTTTCTTTTATCAAAAGTGAGACGGGCGATCGGTAGTCCATCGGTAAGACTCTCGACTGGCATGCGGCAGACCCGCGGTCGAGTCGAGGTTTTACCAGGCATTCACCTCTGATACTTTTCATGAGTTATCATGTGAAATCATATCGTGATACCCTACACGGTTCGGAACCCGTGTCTAAATATAGTAGGTCCCTCTCAGTTACCCACTAATGAGAGTGGTAGTTCTTGCGCCCTTTGTAAAGAGTAGAAAAGTAAAAAAGAAATTTTGGAATGTAGTGGGTTAGGGCCGTAAGACTACCTCCCCTAAGCTTCATTGTAGAAAGGGTAGAAATCTTTTATCAAAAGTGAGGCATTTTGCAATTGGGAAAGCCCTGGAATAAAAAGAAAACCAAACGGGCTTCCTTTTTACACCCATCAAATTATTATTTAAAAAAAGAAAAAAAAATTCGTTTATTAATGAAAAAAAATTAAAAAACCGGAAACGAAAAAAAAAAAAAAAAGAAATCATAAATTAAAAATTAAGTTACACAATGAAAATTGGTATAAATCAACATTATAAAAAATATGCTTGTTTTTTTTTTCTTTTTTTTTTTTTAAAAAAAACATTGTATATGTATATTTATACACTAAAATTTATCAAAATTTTTACCTATTCATAAAAGGATTTTGGAGGTTAAGGTAAAATGTTTTTTTAAAGTTTTACTTTTTTGTATTTTTTTTTTAAGAAAAAAAAAACCACTGTTTGCTGTCTTTCAACAATGAAAATTTAGCTCTAAAATATTCCAAATTCTTCGATGATGTCTCTCGTGGCCAAATGCCTGCAAATATAAAAAAAAAACAAAGTCTTTGATACATTCTTCGAATCATTTTGCTTTTTTTCTTTATTATTTTAAATCAGAAACTTGGCCAGAGACAAGAAATATTTTTCTCGGGAAAAAAATGGGTTATTCTTCAAAGTTTCATTTACCCACCTTGAAAAATATTCTTGAAAAAAATCACTAGATCTAGCCAACAAACAGGGTTTTGTTCGATTTAAAAACAAACCAAATTTTTCATCTTTGTGAAAACTTTTTTTTTATTGTTGTTATTATTATAATATAGGGCAATTATATAATAAATCGGCACTTCACAGTCTCTAAAAGCAGAAAAATATTTCGTCTCCTGCACCTTTTCTGATTAAAAAACCCCTTCCAAAAACCAACTAAACATTTTTTTAAAATTATATATTTCCTCGACGGAAGATTCAGAAATGACATTGTAACTATCAAGAACGACAATTCCAGATCAAATTTAATTTTATTAAATTTTTTATGTGATTCCCGACTAACTAAATTAAAAGACCATACCTTGGGCATAAACATTAATATGAATATATAATAAAAATTAAAATACAGAAAAATCATTTTTTTTCTCTATATTAAAGATTAATTATTAATATTAAACAACTCTTTTATAAGAAAAAAAAAAATACGGAAAAAAAAAGCAAGGAGATTTTGAAGTCCCCCCAAATAATTACAAAATGAACCTAAAACCTTCTAATCTCATATAAGACACGAATCACTGAAATATTATTTTTTTTTACAACACTTAAAAAACACTAAAACTATTTCTGGGCTCGGCCCCGTGGGGCCGAGTTAAATCAACAACGCGATCGTTGGAAAACGATCGGCGTTGTTTTATTTTTCCTCTTCTTTTTTTTTTAGTTCTATTTGAACGAAAGTCAATTGAAATACAAAATACTCTCCAGAGAGTAATTTTTTTCTTTTTAAAAAAAAAAAACTTTTCGAATAAAATCGCAGAGAGAATTAGGTGCTCATTTTGAATACATCCACATCACAATGATTCACCATCGTCCGAAAAAAAAAAATTCTCTTCTTCTTTTTCAAAAAAAAAAAGAAAAAAAAAAGGAAAAAAAAATATGTATATTTAAATCGATTAGCGCGGTTCAAAAAAGGCGATACTCACAGCTTGGCTCTTGTGGTCGAAGCAGGCAGCCTCTTATATTTATATTAAATCGGCTACGTTCATTGGCATTTCATCGATATGGGTATTATAGAATTGTTCTATATCTTTAAGGGTGCGTTTATCACCCTCAGTAACGAAATTAATGGCGACGCCTTTGCGTCCAAAACGTCCACCACGACCAATTCTGAAAAAAATTAAAAAAACTCGTTAGGATTTTGTACAAAAAAAAATGACAGCTTTCGTATAAAAAATAAACAAAAGAGCTACAGTTGCCAAACTTTTCTGACGGAGGTGCAGGAAATCATTAACAATCACCAAAGCTACAAATTCCTGGTTTTGCTACCACTGAAGCCATCCAACTAGAAAAGTTTTTCAGCTGTGCTTTTAAGCCTTAACATGCACATAAGATTGAAAAAAAAAACATTTTATTCGATATAATAAATTTTTTGAATATGTAAACTTAAAAACAGGCCTCCTTAGCCCAGGTGACCTTCCTCTTATAGAACTCAAAAATGTATAGGCCTTTTTTAAAAACAAATAATTTTGTGACTTTTTTTTAAAAACATGAATATTTCTATGAATGACAACCTTGTCGAGCCAACTCTGAATTTAAAATATTTATGAAATAGGGCGTGCTATTTAAAAACCATGACATAAAATTTTAGGTCCAAAATAACATTATGGCGGATCAAACAGCAAAACCGTATTCAATACCGAAAATATTAGCTAAGCTTCCCAATCTAAGCTACCCGATGAGAAAAAAAAAAATATTAACATTTATAAAATATTTTTTGAAACAAAAAGTAATAACAGGCATCGAACTCATTTTGCCAATCAAAATTAGTGACTTTAGGGACCAAAAATGGTTTAAATAGTGACTTTCAGTGACCTGACGGAAGGAATTTAGTGACTTAAAATAAGTACATCCAAAATTTTTTTAACGTATTAGACGTGAATAATTACATTCCTTATTATTTTTATTTATTTTTCCTAAAAATTTTGGCTCCTAAAATAGGCTTTTTCTAGGCTAAAAAGCCTAACCATTTTTTTCCTAATTTTCAATTTTCATAAAATTTTTTGATCCCCAAAATAAAATTTCCTAAAATGAATATTTGTCCTAATTTTTTAAATTCCTAAAGGGATTTTAGGAAATTATATTTTAGGGATTTTAAGAAATTTTATTTCAGGATCAAAAAATTTTAGGAAAATTAAAAATTATTTTTAAAAAAATAGTTAGGAAAACAGTTTTCCGAACTAAAATTTTTAGAAAAAATGGATTAGGAATTTATTTTTCTTTTTTTAGGAAAAATGTTAGGGAATCTTCACAACTTTCCATAAAATTATTTTTAAAGATGGCGTTTTAGTGAAAAAAAACCTTTCCTTGAGCAACTTCGAATGTTGAATAAAAATTTTTTAAAGCAGGAGATTTTTAAAAATCCATTAATTTATCAAAAAAGTGACTTTTAGTGACCTTTCATAAAAAAAGTGACTTTTAGGGGAAAAAAGTGACTACTTTTTTTGTGAAACTACTTTTACTACTAATTTTTATTGTTTCTTGTTACGAAAAATATTTGCGTAATATTTTTAAAATATTACTATTTTTTTACTCATTATTTTTCAAAAACTTGTTGTTTTTCACTCGCCAATTTTCGTAATTAGCACGTACGATTGAGGGAAAAAATTTTCTTAAAGCACTGTCGTGTAAAGAAGCATGGCAAAACCTGAGAAAAAATTTGAAATTCCCCTAACGTTTGCTTGTGTTAAATTTATGATCCCTTAGTCTAGGATGCAGCAAAGCCCAAGAAGGTTTTCAATAAACTTGCTTGATTGAAAAGAGAAAAAATGAAGCGGTTAAAATCATCATATAAACTTGCTAAGAGATCCTGTCATCTAAATACTCCACCATGATTCAAACCAGAGTAGTTAGATTTTGATATTCCTAATTCTGTACGAAAAAAAGTAGTTAAAGATTTCTTAAAAGCATTGGACGTTTTAAACCAGCAATTAAAAAAGATTCATTTAAAGCCTTTTTTTTTCGTAAGATAGGTCTGGGTAAATGTGAACAATAATCTTCGAGGTAACAACGGACAAACTTTGTAACACCATGCAACTAATTTAAGGCATGTTCACACTTACCAGGGCCTACCTAAAACCAAATTTCCTGAAATAAACTACCTCATTGCGATTTTTTGTGGATTTTAATTATAACATTATTTTTAGTTGAAAAATCATTTTCTTAAAAAAATCATATTTCGTTTTTCCCTAAAAACGTGTACAAAAAATCATACTGGAATATGGGAGTCCCTACCTAGGACTATGACTGTGGGGTACTGCCCTAATATTGCTAAATAAAACAATGAAACTTTTTAAAATTTTCAAGGAATATTTTTTTTTGCTCATTTCTGGTCAAAAAGTCGAATTCTTTGATAAATATATGATTCTTTTTTCTAGCACGAAAAAAACTTAAAATTTTTTATAAAAAACATCAAAAGCTGAAAATTTTTTTTTCAAGATTTTAATTAAAGTCTTTAAAGTTAAAATTTTAATATTAAAATATGGTTTTAGCCCATGTTCTTGACACATTTTATTCAAAATTTTCAAGTTATTGTTTTTGTTCATGAAGTCTAATTTTAATATTTAATTTAAAAAAAAAGATATTTTAAAAAAAAGTTAAATAAAATTTCAAGAAAAATTTCAACTTTAAGTTCAACTTCAAATAATTCAACCTTGCTTTAACAACAAAAGTTGAATTTCTTGAAAATTTACAAGAAATTTTTTAAGTCAAATTATTTCGAAATATTATTTAAAATTAATTTTTGAAGTTAAAATTTTAACATTAAAATGACTGAATATTAATTTTTGGTGCAAACAGTGCAACACCCGGGCAGAAGCCGGACAAAACCCGGACAGACAGATTTCCCCAGGACCGAGCCCCAAGACGTAGTCTTACGTGGAAAGAAAAAAAATTTGACTTTTTTAACTTCTGGGGCAAAAGAGGTCTCACCTTTCCGATTACATGTCTTCCAAATGTCAACAAAAGAAAATTAAGACCCTTTTTCCTGAGATTTTCGAAGACGCATATTCCTTTTTATTATAAAACAAAAATTACAGCGAAATCAAATTGGTTCAAACATTCCTAATTACATTTTTCTGTCGCTGTGCTTTACAAAAACTTTTAAATTGGCATTAAAAGCAAATACTATCAAGATAAAGAAGAAACATAAAGCTGCTATTTCTTATTGCTTGACTTCATGCATGAACGAAAAAAATTTTGTTAATAAATTGTGCCAATCTCCTGGTAATCAAGACTAATTTCTAGTGTAAAGATCAGTAATTGTCGCACTAGGTATAAAAGACCGACAAGCATCACCTTCGCTTTCAAAAAATTAAAAAATATTAAATTTAAAAGTTCAGGTACTCCTTCCTGAAAATGAAGGACAGAGATAAAATCAATTGTTCTTAAAACCCAATAAATAGTTGCAACAAGTGTCTGCCCCGCTAAAATTTTAAACCTATTTCCTACAAATAACTTATCTCTCTGCAGACAGATAACCTACAGTACTATTGATTATTCTTTTAAAATAAACCCACAATCAGATAACAAAAATGCGAATCTACTGAACGACATTTATCGCTTCAAATTCAGACAATCATACTTTATTTTCCTTATAGAACCTAGATTTGAAATTCAAAGTGGAAAAAAAAAAAAAAATCAATAATAGTACCTGTGGATATAGTTTTCTCGATTCGAAGGCAGGTCATAGTTAATAACTAAAGAAACCTGTTGTACATCAATTCCACGAGCTAATAAATCAGTCGTGATGAGGACTCTGCTAGAGCCCGTCCGGAATTGACGCATAATTACATCTCGTTCACGTTGATCCATATCACCATGCTATAAATTATCAGACAAAAAAAAAATTAATGACATCCTTTTTAAAACGAAAACTAAAAACAAAAGCAAATATAATTCAAAAAAACTGTAAGAAACTACGAGGATGGAACTCAGTTAAAAAAAAACTTTGAGCACCGAAGGCATAAAATTTCTTATCACATTTACTCTCCCTCTGTTAAGCATTCATGCTCTGCTGAAAACCTCGGCAAAGGCATGCCAAGAACAGAGGATATAATTATTTTAATTTTTTTCAAAATTAGTCTGGACACTTACCATAGCAGAAACAGTAAAATCTCTTTCGTGCATATTTTGTGTTAGCCAGTCGACTTTACGCCTCGTGTTGCAAAATATAACAGCTTGGGTGATACTCAAAGTATCATAGAGATCGCACAAGGTTTCTAATTTCCATTCCTCACGTTCAACGTAAACAAAAAATTGTTTGATACCCTCCAACGTAAGTTCTTCCTTTTTCACCAAAATACTAATTGGATTTCTCATGAAGCATTTGCTTACTTCCAATACATCTGTTGGCATGGTAGCAGAAAGTAAAATAACCTAAATGAAAAAAAAAATTTATTTATTAAAAATGTAATTATAGTTATGAGAATTAAATCTGGAAGTGAAAAAAAAAAAAATGTTGCTATCCAATTTAAACATTTGTTTCTTGACCAATTGTAAGAAATTACGAGGATGGAACTCAGTTACAAAACACATTGAGCACCGAAGGCATAAAATTTCTTATAACATTTACTTTCCCTCTGTTAAGCATTCATGCTTTGCTGATAACCTGGGCAAAGGCATGCCAAGAACAGAGGAAAATTTCATATAATATTCGGAAATGACTTGCATATGTTGCTTTTTAAATTAACAAGGAAAACATAATAGTTTTAAATGACTTCATACCTGAACTTCAGCATTCAGAGTTTTGAAAACATCATGGATTTGTTCCTTAAAACCACGAGACAACATTTCATCAGCTTCATCCAAAACAAATATTTTGATACTATTGGTGCGCAGTGATCGTCTATTAATCATATCATACACTCGGCCTGGAGTCCCCACAACTACATGGACACCCATTTCTAATTTGCGCATATCTTCCCGAACATTAGTTCCTCCAATGCAAGCATGACACATGGCGTTCATAAAATCGCCCAATGCAATCACGACTTTTTGAATCTGTAAAGTAAAACAAATGGTAAATTAAACCTGAGTTGAGTATAACAATCTCAGGCAAAAAAAGCTTTACAGTACCTGTTGAGCCAATTCTCGAGTTGGAGCAAGGATAAGAGCCTGGCATTCTCGTACACTTGTGTCGATTTGCTGAAGTATTGAAATTGAAAAAGTAGCTGTCTTGCCAGTACCAGACTGAGCTTGGGCAATTACATCATGTCCTTTCACACATGGCATAATAGCCCGTTGCTGGATTGCTGATGGTTTCTCGAAACCATAAGCATAAATTCCTCTAAGGAGCTCTTCCTTGAGTCCCATGTCATCAAAATTATCCACAACTTCATCCCAATTGGATTGGATGTCTCCTTCCGGATCCATCCCTGGAGGGCCATCATATCCTGGTCCATCTTCATTAGGGCCATTTTTTGACTCTCCTCCAGACCATTCTTCTTTGTTACTTTAAAAAAAAACAAAAAAAGAAAAAATTAATCAACCATGCTTAAATTGACATTGTGCAATTTTTCTTTTAGGCATTACAGGCCTTTGACCATGATGGCCTTGAACTCATCCTTGATAACGGGAAATATGATTAATAAAATGTAATAAAAAACATATGCAAGAAAAAATCGGTAGAAAGAAAATGAAAATGTGATTAAAAATTCAAAAAACGTGACTTCGGAAAAATTCCAAGCTCTACCACGTTTTCAGGTGATGATTCATTTTGATTGTCAAATATGGTTACTAATAGAAAATCCTTAACCTAAACATGGTAACTTTAATGCAAACAAACTAGCCGCAGCGGCTTTCATTTGTAAAACGCCAGAAACACCGACGAATATTATGGTGTAAACGTTTAAATAGCACACGAAAAAGGACGAAATATTCATCCAGCCACACGCCACGCCATGTTTGAGAGGGCATGGGACTCGTCGGCTACTTTTTTAAATCACAAAAATCCCGGTAACTACTGGAAATTATCCCTCGAAATTTCACTCACAAACACTTTTCCACTTATAAAAACAAAACAACTAATAATCGGTCGCCAACACAACCAAAAATATGTACAAAACCCGTCATTACCTTCGTTCTGATGTATAAGACATTCTCTCTTAAGACTTTTTTTTTGAAAAGGAAGTTTTTCGTGACGTCAAAACAAATATCCCTCCGCCATTCATACAATGCGAAATTTTGTCAACTGGCATTAAATATTGACTTTTTCTCGTTACATAAATTTGTATGTTTATTATATTTTAAAACGGCATTAACCAAAAACGCTGATGAAATACAGAAATCTTCCAAATTTTAAATATATTTGGGAACTATTTTTCGTCTGAGATGGATTTCTTGCAATGTTGCCATCTACACAGCTTCACCCGCTTCACCTCGTGGAGGCTATTGCCCTTAGCAATTAATCATGCCTTGAGATTTTCATTTCGCTTTTTCCCTCATTTTTTTCATAGGAAATTGAATCGTATGCTCAGTCTTTTATTAAAAATTGGCATACGAAGAAGATTTCAATGGAAATAGTCTGCATTTTCTTACATTTTTTGTAATAACGAGATAGGTTATATTCCGTTCTGCAAGAGCGCCATCTGCAATTTCACCACGCGCGTAAAAATGGTTTACGTTAGCGGAAGTATTACTCAAAATGCTACATCAGCAAATTTCTTAGAAAATTAGCAGCGTTCTAGATTCGTTAATGGTAGTTGCCTAATGTTACCAATAGTTCCGGTAGATTAATGTTTCTTTAAATTCGTAACTGCATTCATTTTGAGCGAACCATTTAAGTATTTTGTATTCGGCGGGAAAAAAAGTTTTCAATTTTTTATTGTTGTTTTTTTACTTACGTGATTTCAGTTGACAGTAAATTTTTCATCTTACAACTGGAACTGAATTAAATGATTTAACTTATTGTACCGAAATTTTTAGAATTGATGCCAGCAGCGGAATAACGGAAATGGTTGGTCCGTAGGCATTCCATTGGAGAGTTTAGAGGGGGGAGAATAAAATTGGCTAAAGGGGGCTGCTAATGACCATTAGCTATTACGTGGAATATAGGAATTAGTTTATTTAGTCCAAAAGCGTTTCCGGGAAGGAACAAAAGTTATCCTCGTACAAGTTAATCTGATCCCTTTTTAGTACCTCCTAAGCTTTAAGCAGTAATTCTTTTTTCAAATTTTACTGAAATAAAGTAATTATTTAATTCGGAACGAATAAGGAGTCAAAAATAAAAATCTTTCTGCTTTCTCATTTTTTTTTCTCTAAGACTTTTCAATACTGAAAGCTTCTTCATTGTGTTTTTCAGATTTCGGTAATCTGTGAAACCAGAGCACTGGAAAATTGGAAAACCAATGAAGATTTTTTACACAAAATTATTCCGCCAGAGGCACCATATGTATAGAATCGTTAAAAATTTTTACATTCATTGGACGTCAACATAAAATAAAAAAAATTACAAAAAGGTTTAGGTCGCAAAGTTATTTCTCAAAATCAAGGATCACTTAATAACAAATTTTTAAAATTTTAATTACAATTCTTACATATTTAATGGAAGACATAGTACATATACAGGTTGATCACAGGCTTACATTATAAATAAATGCAAGATTTTTTTTTTCGAGTTAGGGAATATTAACAAAATAGAAAAGATATGAGTAAAATTAAATTTTTTTTTAAAGGTTTGAAAATGCAATTTAAGAATGTTTATTTGCAGTAATGGGAGTATTCACATTCATTAATCATAGTACGCTAAACATTTTTGAACTCTTCCTCTAGAGGATTTGTAGGCCGCAAATTGTTAGTTAGGCTTAACTATTTAAAATCACTTCAGTATTCGTTTATTCATTTTAAGGAATTTTCTTCAAGCATAATAACATTTTTACTGCTTTGCTGTTTTTAAACACACAAATAGTGCCTTTGCCAACTATTGAAAAAAATGATTAAGGACAAAATTGGAACATGCAATGGATTTAAAGAAATGCACAACCCAGAATAAGAAATAATACTAAAATAGGGAATATTATATAAACAGACATCCTTGGTTCACACGTAGAAACAAGGAATGTAATATCATCGCTTTCGTGTTCGATCCCGTCTCTCGTGGGCACTTCAACAATTACAAATTCATCTGACAAAAAGCTCACCGGGAAAGTGCATTCAGTTTGATTCACACAATTTTTAGAAACGTTCGCATACTGATATGTAGGTTTATAAATATCAAAAACCGCATGTATATCATTGTGTTGATCGTCATTATCACTATAAAAAATATAATAATAATAACCGTCGGATATAACGTTGTGAGTGGTTGTTATCCTTTTCGTTAATTGCAAAAAAGAAATATTTGTACACTGATCGGAATACGGCACCCCGTGATTTAATAAAATATTACCGTCGTAACAAGTTAATAAGCTCGTTTCGAAACTAGATCTGGAATCTTCATCGCTGTCTTTATTTGTGAAATTTCTGCTATTGCCTCCGTGAGCGACTTTAGCGTCATAATTCACAGCAGTTCTTGTGACCACGTTTCTTTTCTTCCTTGAGTTCTCAATTCGCTGCTCGATTTTTTCATTCGATAAATGTGCATGCGATTTAGAGTGACGTAATTTACGGCCTAAGACAGACTCTTCGAACGTTCTTAAATTTGTACTTTTTGTCTTTTTGCTAATGTAATTTCTTGCTAATTCTTTTAAATAAAAAAATTTTTTCATTCCATCTGTATTTTCATCTTCTCTAGCATCATTAAAATCTAAATTTTCTCCTATCGATCTACTTTTTCTTGTTGCATTGTTTTCAAGTGAATCAGTCCGAGGGTTTGGAGGAAGAATTTCTTGAGCATTTGTTTCGTATGTAACCAAAACCTGACCCTGATCTGATGCGACCTTTCCAACAGGTTCATTTTTTTTATTGTGATCTAATAGGCCACATGTGTTGAGAATTTTTTCACCCTTAACGACTAATATCCTGGCTCCTTCATATTTTGAACAAACGGACAATTTAACAGTTGATCCTGCCAGTAAAAAAAATCCCCAATATTCCAAAGTATCATCAGGTAATCTCATGCTTTTTTTAAGGCGAATTTGTTTTCGAATACTGCTAATTTCAGGTTTGCTATCTAATTGATATGCACTGAATGATGTGTTCATTTTTAAAGTGTGATCCTAAAAAGATAAGATAACAAGGTGTTAACTAATAAGGTTGTTACAATGTCAAATCATTCGATTGTTTTGAACTTACCTGACAGAAAACTGTTGATATGCCTCCACCAATTTCTAAAATGTCAGACTCTGCCACTGGGTAAACAACATCAGCAAAGAGGTTATGTCGAAGATACAAGGGAATTATGAGCAGTATTGTGGGCAGAACAGCTGTCAGCAAACAGAAAATGATAACTCTTCGAGCTCCATGCATTTCGCCAACACCTAAAAACGAAATCAATCAGGTTAGGCTAAGTTTTGAAACGCCCAATAAAATTAGAAAACAATTTCTAATTAATATTCAGAAAGTTGGATGGAAAATAATTTTATTGAAAAAAAAAATAATGCTTGAGTGACTCTATTCTTACCGCGATTTTATAATTTCTGCAAATGGGAAATCTAATGGACCAAATTACAAGGCCCATACTATTCACGTAAAAGCAAATTAATTCTATTTTTATAATATTTAACGAACATAATTAATTAACATTATTATTGCACTTATTTTTATTCCGTTCACGAGGTTTGACAAAATTCTCATTTAAAGCAAGATGATTATCAACATGACAGCAGAAGACAGTTGCGATTTCTATCCTCCTTGGCCTTGATTTTGTTATGTACTATTTTGTTTTTCATCTGCATATATGCGATCATTAATTAAACTGAAATGCGTAAAAATAAATATTTTTATACGATACTTTTAATATGCATTTAAAACGTAAAAAAAAGGAGGAAAATGATTTATTTCCAGTTCGTGATTATTTGCCGGTTTGAAATACTTTTGCGCTTATTTAGAAGATTTGCTCGAGAAAGTTCTCCCATTTTTTAAAAAAAGGCGGTAAAAAAGTTCATCAGTTTTAGCGAGCACACTTTTGGAATGCAATCAAACATTTTTTTTTTTGTTAAATTAATTTTCAAAGTTGCAAGATGCAAACATTCAATGAAAAATAACTGGTATCAATCGATAAATTAGAAAAGTATAAATGCAATATTATTGGCGAATTTCTTGCTTTTGCTCCACACAATATTTCAGGTGTAAAACGCAAAAAGTCTAAATTCGTTTACAAATTTTTAAGAGTTGTCATAAAAGATGGTTTTGCAAGAGGTAATTGATCCTACTTTGTAGTTTTATTGGAAGTTAGAAACTACTAGAAATAAATTTCTCCTCGTAAATTATTATTCAGTCGTATTAACAGTCGTAAAAAATAACTTGTTTTTTTTCTTTAACAGATATCACTCCATTATTACGTAAGCAGTTTCCGGTTATTTCAGGCTCCTAAACCCTTTCCTCGAATTCTGCTGTAAGCAATCGTAAGTATAAAGCAAAGTAAAAAACTCGTCAAATAACAACGTGAAACTTGCTTTGGAGTAAATTGGCTAAACATGGCAGGTATAGGGAATGAAGGCCTATTGCCCCCCTTAACAAGCCCAACTGCTCCCCCTGCCCTGGCTCTTCGTTCTGGCGACGGGCCGGCGCTCATAGTCGAGGAGGCGCTGGCAGGATGCCACCTGCTCATCCTTCATCCCATTTGCTTTTTTTAAAATGAATAGTTTATTTAAAAAAAAAAATACGTAAAAATCATAACGACCGGTAACGGAACCTCTGGTCTATGAGGCCGACTCTACTAACAGGTATTATTTTTCAAAATGAAAAGAATTTCATCTTACATTTTGGGTGTTTGAAATGAAAGACAGGCAATGTGGGGGCAGCAAAACAAAAACTTTGGTTAGAAACTCCCTGTTTTCAAAGTTATTTTCGCCTCAAAATACTATTTCGGAAAAATTTAATTCTTAAAAAGTAGCATGTTTTTTCAAATTGGAATCATTCATTTTATAATTACTTACGCCGTAAGTCGTGAAGAGAATTAAAAGTGTAAGTTCTATAATATATGACAGCATTCCCATTCGAAAAATTACTGACATCTTGCAGCTCTTGCCCTTTCTCACCGACTATCGCCATAGCTTAATTATTGTTTGACAATATACCTATAAATCATTTTTTTTCTTTCATGTACATACACAACCACTAAACAAAAGAACTATTTTTAACTAAAAATTTAAAAATATTTAAAATTTTGACATAATCCATGTTTAAATCTTTTCGTCTGAGCCACTTAATAATTACACTTTTAATGAGCGGATCGGTCATTTTCTTTTACGGTTCACATCAGCACTATAAACAATTTTTGATACATTGAAAATAAAATAAAAAAAATCATTCGGCATGTGACGCAAAGAGACGAAAACTTATAGGTCAAGTGTATTTTAACGTGATTTTCCGTCGAACTGATTAGTATTTTCCGTTCAACTCAGTTTGTGTATTTATTTAATTAATATAAAAGATAAATAGATTGATTCAGCTTTGAAACCCGACGGTTTGTACTAGTTCCACTGCTTTTTATTTTATTTTATTTCATATTGTTATTTTTTTGTTATTTTTTTTATATTCCTTTTATTGATAACAACAATATGATTAAACCTTTGACTTTAAAAATATAAACGAGAGTAATCGATTGGTTAAATGCTTCCTTGTTAGATATTTTCTAAAATTAGAAAATTTGTAATTTGTGAAAATGATCAAGACGAAACAAGTATGCCCTTCATTAGAAAAACAAATTCTTGATTTTTATATAAATTTTATATATATATATAAAAAAAAGAATAGATAACAAATCTTAGAAAAAAAATTTAGGCTTACTAACTGTGTCAATACATAACATTTGTCATTCATCGATGATGAATGTACTGTATTTTATTTTTTCAGAGTGAAAAAAATATTTATCCGCGAACGAATTCGTAAAATTAAATTCTTCGAAAGAAAAAAAAATCCTGAGCAAGGTCGTGCCACTGAAAAACAATGCACTAAGAATTAGATAACAAATGATATCTTCTTTAATTTATGATAGATGCGTAATCGTACAAAATTCTATTGTTAATTTTTTATCACATAGATGCATTTTTCTTTAAAAATAACAAGTACCTAACTTTTTTGAACACTCTTGTTATAGCTTCGCTATGTAAGAACATTCATTAGCCATTTGGAGATGTAATATTCTTACCTTAAAAAGAAATATCTTTAAATTCTTGTTTCCCGAAATAAAATCTTAAAATCTCTGAAAAAAAAGAAAATTGCTGGCATTTTTTCTCAATATTTTGCTTGCTAAAGTGCTAAAGGGCCTTATACATAGTCAAAGTTTGGATAATAGCCCTGACTTTTAGGAAAAAGAAGTCAGTTTTTAAACGATAACAGACTTCAAATTTAGGAATATTTTTTTCTTTATAAAAAAAACTTTTATTTAATTAGTTCTGTGCATTTGTAGAAAATAAAATGGACACATTAAAAAGTGAACCCTTTAAGTGCTTCTGTTTTTAAAATTTACTGCTGGTGGAAAAAGAGGTAAAACTATCTGCCAGAGAAATTAAATCAAACCCTAATTAAAGCGATTTTTTTTAAAAATTAGTTAAAGGTTTTTTCAAATGTATTCACTAGATCAGCCTGAAAATTGTCTCATAACAAAAGCACTTATAATTGCACTTTTTTTTCGAATTTTTAACTCATACGTTCTAACAGCTTACACAAATTATTCGCTCAAAATTGAAATTTAAATTTTCAGTCAGAACAGTCACGGCTCTAAAAGTGATCTCTTTTCTTAATTATTAAACGAATCAGTCTTAAAATTATTTTACGTACCTCGGGTAGCAATAGCCTGTTTTTCTCCCGCTCGAGAAGTGAACAATTCGTTTTTCTCGGCACGTAAAGCACTTTACTGCACTAGAATGTAAGAGACTTTTCACGTCCCTAGTGGACGGCGATACCATACTACACCAAAAAAAAAGTTATGGTATATTTTTAGACTTTTATTAATGGTATACTTTGGGCGATGGTGTAATACGATTTACACCATAAAGCCTGGTACACCGTAATACACCGTAAATCCTGGTATACCATAATACACCGTAAATCCTGGTATACCATAATACACCATAAATCCTGGTATACCATAATACACCATAAATCCTGGTATACCATAATACACCATAAATCCTGGATACCATAATACACCGTAAATCCTGGTATACCATAATACACCGTAAATCCTGGTATACCATAATATACCATAATACACCGTAGTACACCGAAATTACAGTATAACACCCGAAATACCGTAAATCTGTATTACACCATAATACACCCAATTGCACCATAGAAATTCTATTAAAGAAAAAATAACAGCTGATTTTTTTTTTTATATTTAAAATTTAAAAAATTAATAAAAATGAAAAACTTCACTCCTCACTTTACAAAATCTCTTTGGTTTTTTGTTCAAATTCTGAATTTTAGTTTTAATAGACGATTGTATCTGCGTCATTGAAGTAAGAGCCTCTAATGCATCGTCAGAAATTTCGGGTTGTTCTGTTTTTATTTTGATCTTCAACATCTTTTTTACCGCATTTAGTTTATTCGGGGACAATTTTTTTTTTACTAAGGCGTCCTTTTTATTTTTACACTTCATTCCTGTTATACTTCTGTCTTTCAATTCATCTTTCCACAGTAAATTATAAGCTACTTCTTGTATAAATTTGCAACTGGGTAGGCGTCTATCCAAAATGTAATCAAATTTTTCTTTATTTATCAAAATCCCGTTGATTTCCATATTTTTTCCTTTTTCTTCAGTTTCATCTTCAAAGCTTATATTTGACTGATCTTCGGTAATATGAAAAAATCCAGGACTCTCTTTCGAATTATCTGCACTGCTGTTCAAGCTTTCTCCCGAAAGGACATTCAATTTTGTTGCTGCTGTCATGGTCGTTGCTTTATTAGAGTCATTGACTTTCTTATGCTTACTGGAATCTTCCAAACTTAAAAATTTCTTCTCAAACGCAAAACTTTCTCCCGAAAAGACATTCAATTTTGTTGCTGCTGCTGTCATGGTCGTTGCTTTATTAGAGTCATTGACTTTCTTATGCTTATTGGAATCTTCCAAACCTAAAAACTTCTTCTGTAGTTTGAGATTAATCTCCTGGTACTCTTCTAATTTTCTCTTGAGAAGTTTACATTTTTCTTTCAAAGCAAAGTTATCTGCTTCAGATTTTTCTAATTCCTGACTCTGCCTGTTATATTTCTCTTTCAAATTTTTGAAATATTTTTCCGGCACAATGCTGTCGTCACCGCTGTCTGAGCCACTAAAATCTGAATCAAGATCATCATTCTCGTCGTCAAACGGAAGTCGTTTTTTCACTGACAAAACGGAAGTCGTTTCTTTGCTTCTTCTCTGAGCACCCTACAATAAATAAATGATTTTTTAAAAATTAGAAGAGATAAAACAAATTAAGATTTGGCCCTTAACAATCGGCCCTTTTTTTAAACGAATAAATAAAAATCAAACAGGCATGTATGCCCTAAAAAAGGACTACGTCTTGAGGGCTTTTAAGTAAACTTTTAATAAAAACGAAAATTTAAAAAGTTTTTAAAAAATTTTAAAAAAATAACCCAAATTGAAGTTAACATTTTTTTTTTTTTTCAAATTTCCGTTTTCTTTTGCCAATGGCCTAAGACATTAAAAGAAGGTCTGATCAATTACTTATTAGAAGATTAATTACTTTCAAAACCTCGCTATAAAAAAATTGAAACGGAAATATATCTCCAAATTGTCGTTCATCAACTTTTTTATAGGATGGAAAAATTTTTCCATTTTATTCAACATTGAAAAATTAAAACTCGAAATTAAACTCGTACACAAACTTTTCTATAGGTATTATTAGAGAAAAATCGTCAGTATCAAAAGAAAAAAATTCTGTAAAGATGTTAGATCAATAGCTGGTATCGGGTTGACGGGGGTAGCTATGCAATCCGCAGTACGGGAGAATTGCTCTCCTGCTAGAGCCATATGCACAGTATAAAGCATGCAAGCAATTCTCGGTTGTTTTGTTTTTTTTGTAACACAATTTGCCTATATGTGTTAGCTTATGAGCGTCAGTTTTCCCGGTACCAGCTATTAAAAAAACAATGCCAGTTGACACACTTTTTTTTAGAAATTCAAATAAAAATTGTGAAAATATTAAAAACAGAAAATACGTACATTCTTGACAGTAAATGGGTCCTCAACATTTACATCTTTTTTATCGGAAGCAGCTGCTTTAATCTTATTATCTTCCGACGCATTTTTTTATCCACAGTCTCATTTTTTTTAGGAAATTCATCTTCTGAATTATGCTTCTCTCCCACGAAGTTCTCGCTTCCCTCCTGCATTTCCGTTCCTTCGAAACTTCCGTTTGTTTCTGGCATCGGCTTTTGCTCCAAATTTTTAGTTAATACCGGTTTATGTTTTTTTAACTCGTCCACTTCCCCCGGCACCTGCTTATCTTCCAACTCGTACATTTTCCCGGCGTCTGTTTATCTGCCACCTTTTCCGTTTTTCTTTGCGTTTGCTTTTCGTCCACCTTTTCAGCTTCTCCCGGGGCCTGCTTTTCGTCCACCTTTTCAGTCTCTTCCGGTGCCTGCTTTTCGTCCGCCTTTTCAATTTCTCCCGGCGCCTGCTTTTCGCCCACCTTTCCGGTTTCTCCCAACGCCTGCTTTTCCTCCACCTTTTCAGTTTCTCCTGGCGCCTGTTTTTCGTCCATCTTTTCAGTTTTCCCCGCAGATTCTTTTTCAACAGAAGGCCCGTCCGAACTGAGGTTTGAAGTAATGATTTCTGAAGAATTGCACACCTATAAATACATTTTATGATTAATATTTTCATCCAGAAAATTTGTAACTCCATGCTAAGCTGTCTTGTAAAAATCTTTACTGATTTAATTTTTTTATTAATTAACAGAAGTTTCAATATTTAATTAATTTTGATCAGCTTCTTTATAAATGCTTTTTCCAGTTTTTTTGGATTTTTTTTTCCCTCAATAAAATTTTTTCTTTCTCGATAAAAAACTTAAAATAATTAGGTTGTGGATGAAACAAAAAAGAGGAACGAATAATAAATTGAAAATTTTTGCTGCAATTTTTTGAAATTTCTCAACATAGTAAGTTTCATTTTTTAAAAAAGAGAAAAAAAAAGTAGACAATTCAAATGCACAAAAAAAAAAAAAAAAAAAAAAAAAAGAATTTCCAGTCTTCCTTTTTTTAAAAGTATAAAATTTTCAGTACCGTTACTTCATTATTCTTCACCAGATTAATCAGATTCACCATTGCATGATCACAAGCGAACCCCTTATCTCTTTTCCTCTCATTTTTGGTTTTCTGAAAAACAACAATCAATTAGTATTTATTGAAAACTGTCAAAATTTGTGTTTATCGTTAACTGATAAGAAAACAGTAAAATGGCTCAAAGTATTACCGTTTTACTGTCAACAACATTTGTAGGTTTTACTGATGCTGATGTAAGCACTTTATGTGTTGGTTTTTGTATTCTCATTCCTCTGCCTCCTCCCATGGCTTCAATGATTTCAACCAATTCCTCTCGAGTTCCTTAAAAATAAAGCAGCAGTGTTTCTTTAATCATCTAAAGGCAATCACTTATTGCAAGCCATAAACATGAATTAGGCTACATACAAAATTTATTACACGGGACAAAGCAATAATTTATCTATTATATAAATAATGTTAATATCATGTCAAACGATATAAATCTCAGTGGCTAAAATTGAAACCAACTTACTTCGAACTAACAGAATGTTCCCTTCGTAGAATCCCTCAGGTGAATTTTTTAGCTTAATCGGCCTCCTGCCTTTAATGTTGGTTTTTTTATCCGTTTCTGCTAAGTCTAACATGGATCTATCGAAATTAGCTTTTTCCATATAATAATCAAAGGCCGTATCCTCGTCATGTTCTGGAGTCCAAAATATTTTATGTATCACTTGTTTATCCACTATAAATTTTCCATTGTCAATTTCGGGTGTGTATGTAATAATAAATTTTGCTGGTACTATTTCCTGAGCGTTGTCCTTCAAATACTTCACATATGCAAACGGCTGAGGTTGCTGACACATCTGACAAAAAAGCCACTTTTAACTCATTAAAATGAATCATTCCATTTTGCCTATGTTAATAAAATACAAACCATTGAAATTACACAGTATGGTAAAGATTTCTTAATCCATATAATGCTTGATGCATATGCTATCAATAAGGGGCCTTTACACACAAATAATTTTTTCAACCTCAAACATTTGATAATTCTCAAAAAAGATCGGATGTAACGATGTGACTGCAATAAACAAACACGATAGGCTTTACGTTACTTTTAGTAATTAACTCAATAAAATAAAAAACAAACAAATTTCTAAAATTACGGTTGGTAAAAAATTCTCAATCCATTTAACGCTTATTGATGCATATGGTATCAATAAGGGGTCTTTACACACAAATAATTTTTTCAACCTAAAATATTTGATGATTGTCAAAAAAGATCGGATGTAACGATGTGACTGCAATAAACAAACACGATATATGCTTTACCTTAATTTTAGTAATTAAATCAATAAAATAAAAAACAAACAAATTTCTAAAACTACGGTTTAAATGACGAAATAATCAGCGCGGTTCGTTTCTTACTCCCGTTAGTCTGACCTACTTCTGATTCATAGTTGTTGCCAACTGAAAAACTCCTTAGTCTAAATGGCTTTTTTTATAGGATTTTAACGTTTTAAAATTTCGGTAAATATCAATCATAATAGAATAAATTATGAAGCTATTATGCAATAATTAATATAAGCGTGTAAAATTCAAAACATCCCTTTTTTTATGTTATCCGTGCTGTAAAAGTAAAATCGAGTAACATTAATTTCAAATTACAAAGTTGGCTAACCCGTAACTTTGATTGCAAATGGATTCCTTTTGTTTTGTTTTGGTTTGGTTTGAGATTTTGAGCAATATTATTAATTAATAAGCTTTTTACCCTTAATTATTGCGCAGCGAAAGAATAAATATTGAAAAGCAATGAGTTAAGTTTCCTCTTTTTTTTTATCAATCCGTATTTTTTATTCATTAATTAATTATATGAACAATTACCGTTTTATTATAATCAAAAAGTGTTGGAAATATTTTTCCAAACTGCCTCTTTAGGCATATAAATATTAATTAATATTTATTAATATAACGAAAAATAAATTATGAAAGAATCGAATATCTCAGATGGAGAGGGACAGGAAGAGGAGCAAAAAAAAAAAAAAGAAGGCCCAAGAAGAGGACACATTACCGGTGAAGAAAAAAAGGAACCGCCCAAAACAAAATAAATTATATTTAAAGGATGGAGAAGAATCAAATGTACCAAAATCCTCAGTGTACTTTCATAGGAAGAAGCAAAAATTGCTTACATCGAATACAGGTATAAATTTTAATTCTCAATATTTTTGAAGATATGTATCAAATCTATCTATTGACAATAAAACACATTTCATTTTCAGATAAGCATATGATTGGATTTTCTGAAAATGATATCAATTCAACAGCAACGAATAGCATTAATTCGAATTCATCTATTTGTCATGACAAGGCTGCTATAGATTCTGTAAATGATTATCTTCCCCCGATATACACCCAACAGTCAGAAAGCACAAATTTTGGTTTTGAAAACGAAGCATCAGAGGAAGGACAAACATTATTCTCTGAAATCAATGAGAACTTGGTTGATGTTTTTGTGGAAGATGATGATTTTGAGGTTTTAGAGAATGAAATTGATGTCGAGCAGTTTAATTCTGAAAATGAATCAACAAGCTGTAGTAATGAAATGGAAAACGCAAATTTTATAAGCGAAGAGAGGGTGGAAGCAAATATTATGCGCGGAGAGAGTGTGGAACAAAATTTACTAACCGGTGAAAGGGTGGTGCAAAATTTACTAACCATTGAAAATTCTGGAGAAGAATTATATGGTGAAATTAGGAATTTAGCTGAATATTATAAAAAGTACGAGGTCTTGAATGAAAAATGCCGGCTTGAACTTGAGATTAAAGGTATTGAAGTAATTCTATTAGTTCATAATTTTTTGAGCAGGCATAAGGGCACCGATGTTATGGCCGAAGACTTACTCAAAATGATTTCATTTATTCTTGAAGTACACCACATTCCTACCAATCGCAAAATATTTGCCAAATTATTGACTTCCGACGTGCCAGTTACGTTTCATTTTTTTTGTACTCATTGTTTCTTTGTATTAAATTCGACTTCTAGCTTGAGTATCAGAAAACCGGAAGAAATGACTTGTCCGATGTGTGACACAAAGAGTTTGATAAATAATTTGAGTGCCATGAATTATTTCGTCACAATCTCTATGATCCATCAAATACGGACACTGCTACAAGATCCAAAAAGTGATTTAAGAAGATCGCTGGCCGATGAAAATTTTAGGAAAAATAATAACGGCAAAAAGGGAGACATTTTTGATGGTTCGAAATATATTCAATTACAAGAAAAATTCGGCGAAGAATTATTTCTTACGTACAACATGAATACAGACGGTGCTGTCGCCTGCGATAGTGGCATTCAGAAGTCGATATGGCCCATTCAACTGTATTTAAATGAAATAAAAAAGGAAAATCGATTTAGCCTTCGGAATATCATATTGGCTGGGCTTTGGTTCAATGCAGAAGAGCCGTCGATGGAAATATTTTTAAGCTATTTTGTAAAGGAGGCCAGGGAAATGGAAACAAATGGAATTAAGTGGAAAGACGAAGAGGGAAAAGAATATGTAACGAAAATCGTTTTGTTGGCTTCATGTTTAGATTCCATGGCTAGATTTAAGTTGCAAAAAATAATCTCATTTCATGGTTATTTTGGTTGCGGCTATTGTAAACATCCTGGAATTTTAGTGAATTTAAAGACAGGCGAGGTTGCTGATGATCATGATGATGAAAATAATGAAACCGAGGAGTCCAAAGGTGCTAAGCAAGTACGTTTTTGTTGGCTAGACGAGATTCCAATGCGGAGACAAAATGAAGAAATGAGGGCTCAAATGTTTAAATATGCTGAGAAAAAACAAAGTATTGAAGGCATAAAAAGTGTTTCACCCTTGATAGTTCTAGAGCATTTTGATTTAGCAAACGGATTTCCAGTTGACTACCTTCATAATGGATTGCTGGGCGTTGCAGAAGATGTCACTTCATTCTTCTTTGATTCAAAATATCATAACGAAGATTTTTATATTGGTAATAAAATATCTGAAATCGATGCAAAGATTTTACAGCTTAGATTCCCCTTTGGACTTTGTCGCCTACCTGTGCAACTTAGCAAGAGAAGCTGCTGGAAAGCCACAGATTGGCGGAATTGGCTCTTATATACTAGCCTTCCAATTTTGGTAGATTATCTTCCTCTGCAATACTACCAGCATTACACTCTCTTTGTAAATGCAATTTACATTTTATTGCAAGATAGTATTTCAGAAGAAGAAATCAGAACTGCAGAGCAAATGCTTAAAAATTTTGTTTTGAAATTCGAACAACTTTATGGAAAAAGCATATGGTTTATAATATTCATCTATTGCTGCATTTAGGAGACACCGTGAGAAATTATGGTCCTTTATGGACAGTGTCCACATTCATTTTTGAATCAGGGAATGGGTATTTCCTAAAACTTGCCCATGGAACTGTCGGATTCGCAAACCAAATTGTCAGCAGGCACATAAGGGACCGCACAATTACGACAGAAATCGTGAAATATTATTCTATTAGCGAGAAAGTAAAAAAATTTTGCGACAGCATTAATTTCCTTCCACCAACCAATGCAATTGAAACTGAGCTTTCCGTTAAAATTCTGAAGTATATGAATTATAAACACGACTTTAATGAAATAGAAAAAAATGTTTTAGCGAGAGATTTGAAAGAGTACAATATCAAAACGGCCAATGCTTATATCGGTTTTATTAAAAATGGAATAAAATATCATACAACTTCTTACAAGCGATGCCAGAAAACAAATAATACTGTAATATATTTATCTACTAATGAATACGCCATCATAGAAGGAATATTTGGCGTTAATGGCAATATTGTTTTGTACGTTAATATTGTAAAAACTTTGAATCATTGCATGTTTCAACTCGAAGATTTTACAGCTTTGGCCTCTCATATAAAGCCATGTGTAAGGTCTGATGTTTTTAGAATTATTCCATTCTCACTTGTTTTAAGAAAGTGTATCCCTATTGAATTCGATAAAAAACTTTATATCGCTGATTTCTGTAATCATGTAGAGCTTCGGGATTAAAGTCATCCTCTGGACTATAAGTAGAATAAAAAGAACAAAAATATATTTTATTAGATGTGTCAAGTTTATAAAAAAGTTGAAAATTTGTACGTTTAAAATAAGTCAAAGTTCGATATCGATCCCATTCTACATTTTCTTTTTACAAATAATACACTAATAAATTTAAAAAATTATTTGTTTTTTATACAATAGTAAAATCCATACAAAATATAAAAACTTTGTAATTAGACTATAAATATATGCACCAACGATACATGGGTTACAAAGCGCGGGTAAAAAAAAATTAATTAATTAAATAAATACATCCTCTAAATTATTATTATTATTATTGTTAATTTTTTTCGTCCGAATTCTCTGATCAGATTTTTTAAGGAGGTTCTCAAGGTGAATTTGAGATTCTTAACTGATAAAGATCAGTTAAGACCTGCAACTTAAACATAGGCGAGACTGTTTATTTTTGTAGAAAGGCTTTTCCGCCTACAAAAATTATTTGATTCCAATTAAATTTTTGTAGGCGGAAAAACCTTTCTACAAAAATAAACAAAGTTTCGCCTATGTTGAAGTTGCAGTAGAACGATCAGTTAATAATCACAAATTCACCTAAAGAACATCCTTAAGAAGCTATTTAAAGTTTTTTAAAAAAGTTCAATTTTAGTACCTACAAGCAATGTGTTACATTTTATGTACATACATGAGCTTAGACTATATAGTACTCGAGAAAATTTTATCTGAAACTTTTGCGCAGTGTATAAAAGTCTCGTAGATAACTACTTTATTTAACCGAGAGAATTACACCCTAATGCCCAAAAAGGCTAAAATTGAGGTATGTTGGAAA